>VIYE01000017.1:0-18372 GCA_008037345.1 Messastrum gracile | reverse complement strand
CTCGCCGCGCAGCTGGAGCCGGCTGCGGCGGCAGCCGCCGGGTCCGCGGCAGCTGTCGCGCCGTTGCCATCGCCGTCGCCGCCGCCGCCGTCCTCCAGCTGCGCGGCGAGCGCGCGGAAGTCCCCAAAAAGCAGGGGCTCGGCCAGCGCGGCCCCGGCCGCAGCGCCCCAGCGCTTGGTCAGCAGCGAGGCGAGGGCAGCCTGCACGACGGCCTTGTCCTCGGGGCACACCATGCGGTCGTGGAACACGCGCAGCGCCTCGTTGCGCCACAGCCGCAGGACGGACGCGGCGTCGGGGAACCTGGAAGGGGGGTGCAGGGATGAGGGTGCGGTGCGCGGGCGGTGGTTTAAGGCCATGATGAGGGCAGCGGCACGCATGGGTGCGAATAAAACCTGGCCTGCCGCAGTCCCCGAGGCCTTGGCTGGGCCTGCAAAGCCGCCTCGTACCTCAACTGCAGCTGGAACAATACCGCCTGAGCCACCGCCACCACCCCCCTCCCGCCTGCTCACTTTTCCGGCGTCGACCGCAGCAGGCCTTCGTAGATGCGGCTGAGGTCCCGCAGGTTGAACACGTAGTGGAAGCGGCTGGGGGTCGGCAGCAGGCGCTCGAGGACAGTCGAGAAGAGCTCGAGGGTTGCGTCCGTCAGGCCGCCGCCGTCGCCCAAGACCTCGCGCACCTGTTTGTATGAAGAGGGCGGCAGGCGACAATTTTGGCGCAAAGTGATGCAAGGCGGAGCGTTATTAAGGGCTTCGCACCTGCTGCTGATTTCGGCCCCTCCTTTTACAGCAGCTTTTCACCCCTCCCCTCCCCAAGCTGATGCAACAACCAGCCAGGCCGCACCGGGTCCGGCATGCGCGCGAGGTGGCGGCCGAGGATGGTCTGGTAGATGGCCCGCAGGCTGTCGTTGGAGGGCGTCGCGATCTCAAAGACGCTGAAGAGGCTGACGAAGCGAGGGTCGACGGCGTTGCGGGCGCCGCCGGGCGGGCCCATGGCGCCGAGGACCTGCGGCGCGGGTGAGAAGCGGGCCGAGCGGGCATCGGGTGTTGGTGGAGTTGCAAACCATGCCCGGAACTGTTCAAGACCCAGGCCCCTGGCTTTTGCTCTGGCTTGACTGGCCAGCCGGCGCCCTCGTCAGCCCCGCAAACGTCCTGCCCCTGCTGGCCGCAGACCAAACTCGACGCCCAAACCACCCACTCCCCCACTCCCCCCAATAAGCACGCCAGCCCAGGCCCCGCCCGCACCTGCACGTCCTTGAGGTTCTTCCAGCCCAGCTCCTTCCCTCGGTCGTACATCCCGCGCCGCTCCACCACCTGCCGCAGCAGCGCCACCGGCTGCTGGGTGCCGTAAGCATCCAGGCGGGGCATGCTAAGGTCGTCAACAAATAGGACCAGCCGGCGGCCCAGGGAAGGGCCGTACGTGTCCTGCGGCGGGCCGGCAGCAGCGGCAACGGTTATGGTGGGAGTGGCGGGTGTTGGTCAGCAGGACGAGGTGGGGATGGGGGAAGGGCGCGGAAGGAGCTGCACTACACTGCCTCGAGCTGTGAGCGCGGGGGCGGAGCCAACACGCCGGTGACCCTTAAAGGCAGTAGTGGCGAGCTGGTGGCAACGTCCCATGCAACAGGCACACACCTTGGTGCGCTTCTCAACGCAGTCCTCAATCGCGCGCTGCACGTCCATGCTGCTGGTGCGGCTGCTGAAACCCAGAGCACGCGACGTGAACGCCGCGGGGTCGAGGCCGGCGAGGAAGGCGGAGACGGTGACGCTCTTGGCGGTGCCGCTGTCGCCGACAAAGAGGCAGGGGCGGCCGGCGCCGGCGACGGTCTTGAGCAGCCAGGTGGACCTGAGGGGTAGGGGGAGCAGCACGGGGAAAGTGAAAGGAGGCCAGCAGTAAGGGGGGCAGGCAGTATGCGCAGCATCGCCCTCCAACGCATGCACACGCAGGTAGGTGCAGGCCAGCGCGGGATGGGGAGGAAAGTCACGGTCTGCCAGCTCTCTCGCCTGACGGTGTCGACGGTGGGCACAAGGATCTTCGCAAAGGCACCGTCCGGAGGAGGCACATACGCCCCAACCTGCAGGGCACGCGGCGGGCAGCGCAGCATCGCACGTTAAGGAATGCCCGACACAAGCACGCCCTTCCAGCACGGCGCAGCTCCACATCAAGGCAAGCGTGCTTGCGCTTGTCCTAGCCTCAAATGCCATTACGCGCCCACCGCAGTAGCGGCCTCATCACAAACACGCACCTGGCTCTTCCACGAGCGCCAGCAGCCCGCCTGGGTGTCAAAGCTGAAGTCGTACAGCGAGCGCGACGGCAGCTGGCCAAGGGACACCCTAATGGAGAGAGGGGCGTGCAACAGAGGGTGGAGAAGTTTCAGAAGCTCTGGCAGGGCATTGCATGGCATTTGACCCACGCGCCCTCAACACTCGCACCCAAACCCCCTCAACACCCGCGAACCACCCACCTGTCGCTGTCGACAGTGCCCATCGCTGCGATGCCCCGGATGAAGGCGTCGAAGCGCTCCCGCTCCTTCGCCTCGGGGCGCTGCACCAGGCAGGCGCCGATCGACCAGACGCAGCAGAAGATGAACAGGCCCTCCAGGACCTGCGGGCAGGGTCGACGAGGCCGGTAGTGGCAATGAGGGGGTTGGGGCTCTTGCATCCTCAACCCTTCACGCTGTTTGGCTTGCAGCCCCCAACTGCAGCCCACCCCTCTTTGTGTAGTGCAGCGTGCACCCCAGGCATCAGCAGGGCCCAGCTCCCCACCAACCCACCTGAGGGTCAGACAAGCGGCTGCTGCTGCCAGCGCCAGCGGCGCCCTCGGCCGTGGCCCCGCCGCCAGCGCCGCCACCACTGGCCCCACTTGCGGCGGCGTCGGCCGCGCCCCCAGCTTCCGGGGCCGCCTCAGCCAGCTCTGCCTCCAGCAGGCCGCACAGCTGGGACAGCAGGTTGAGGGGCGTCAGGGGGACGCTCTGCACAGGCTTCTTGACCACCTCGCCGCCGTCGACGCCCTCGGTGACCCACTCGATGCCGGGGGCCGCGTATTTCTCGAACAGCGGCCGCAGCGCGTCGGCCTGCGCCTGCGGGCGGCCGTTGAGCCAGCGCCAAAGGTAGGGCTGCCAGCCCAGGTTGCGGCTGTCGACGAATACCATGCCGCACCTGCCCAAAAGAGGGCCAGAGCGGTTGGGAGGCACGCAAAGGTTTAAAACATGAGGGCCCAAACGCTTCGACTTCCAGCAGTCCAAGTGCACGCGCGCAACCGTGGCACAAGGCTGCCAACTTCCGACTTCCGCACAAGCCCCCGCATGCACAAAACACCATCCCCCAGGCCCGCCCACCTGCTGATGGTCGCGGGGGACGCGTACTGCAGGTCGGCCACCTCGAACAGCAGCCGCACGTGCGGCGCCAGGCGGATGCGCTCGCCGTTTGGCAGCGTGAGCAGCTTGTTGTCGTCCATCACGCTGTTCATGTTCTCGACCCACACCTGCGGCAGGGACCGGGGACGTTTGTGCGTGGGTTAGTTGCGGCGAGAGGGGTGCATGGGCGTTGCTCGCGTCGCTGCCGCTGAGCATTCGGCTGCATGCTAGCCAGGGAGCAGGGGACCGGTCGGTTTCGCACCCATGGGCAGGCGAAAATGTACGCAGGCGCCCCCAGGCCTGCAGACGCCGGCGGGCGCAGGCCACCCCCCCCCAAGGCGGCTGCCTTGCACAGCTGGTGGGCCCGCCCCTTTTCCGGAGTCGCAGCCCACCGCGTCTACGTCGCCGTCAAAGACGATGTACTTGGCCTCGTCGCGGTCAGGGGGCAGCGGCTTGTTGACCTCCCTGGGGGTTTTGGGGCAGGCGGACGGGTTTGGGGGGAGTCAGGAGTGGTGAGGCACATGGAAGGGTCGGCTAGAGGGTGGGCCGGCGTTGTGGGTTTGAGAGGTGGGAAACGGGTGCCGTGATTAGTGCAGGTGCAAAGCGCGGGCGGCAGGGCATGTGTCCACTCCTCAAGCCCGGCCGCAAACCCCTTGCCTGAAGATGCTGGACAGCAGGCCGTCCGTCCAGTCGCGGGTGTCCTTGTCCAGGACGCCGTACAGCTCGGCGACGCTGATGGCCTTTGGGTTGAGCACGCTCAGCGTGGTCTTGCGCCCCAGGCGACCCTGATGTGGGGTGAAGAGATGGGAGGCGTTGGTGCGGGTGCTGGCACTGGGGCGCTTCCGCCTCAGAGATGGCAAAGAGCTGGCGGTTGCCTCGTGCCCAGCGCAAAACGTGCCTGCTCCACGCCTAGCCTGCTCCCAAGCCCAGCTCCACAAGGCAGCCCCTTCCCAAACATGCGCTCTGCCCTGCAAGCCGACCTGGGCGCGCGCGAGGGCCTGGAGGATGACGCTCTTGCCGCCGCCCGTCTGGCCGACCACCATCGTGGTGTGCCTCGTCAGCATGACCTCGTACAGCTGCACCACCTTGTCCACCTGGTCCCCGGGGGCAGTGAGGATCTGTGGCCAGGCGAGCAGAGTAAGTGGCGGTGCGAGGAGGGGGGGTGCGTGAGTGCGCAGGGGCTTTGTAGGCCAACAACCGCGTTCTGCTTCCAAACCTGCGGCCGTCAACCAGCCCAGCCCGTCCCTGCTGAAGCCACCGCGAACGAGCCCACCTGGTAACCGCCCGCCGCCAGCTCCGCCTCGATCTCGTCGTTCAGCCGCGGGTAGCGGACGCGCGGGCAGTCCAGGCCGGGGAACAGGTCGTTGACCTGTTTAGGGGGGCGCGCGGCCGGCGGGCACATTTCAATTGTGGTTGGGTGGGATGCACGCCAACCCCGCAGCGCAGCCACGCAAAAGCGCCACGGATGCACATGTGGCCCCCAATCCAACAACAAGGGGGTGTCACTGGTGATTGCGCGTGCCAAGCGCTTACAACCCTCTAAACCGCGTGGCGCAGCAGGCTCACCAGGCCGAGGAAGAGGGGCACGTCGTCGTACACAAACTTTGGCAGGTTCATGTCGCGCAGCGCCCGCATCAGCACCAGCTCCTCGGGCATGCCAGGGGACCCGCGCTTGAGGGCGCCGGCCATGACAAGGACGCTCTTGAGGGCGCGCAGGCCAAAGTCGTAGTGGTGCTGCTTGGACAGCTGCTCGGCGGCGAGCTTGTACAGGACCGTCATCTTCTTGGCCAGGGCCTTTTGTTGGGGTTTCGTTGGGGAGGGGTAGAGGAGCGGGAAGGGGGCACGGCAGGCGTTGTTGCCGGGGGCCACACTGCTGGCGGCAGGTTGCGGTTTGCTCTCTGCCAGGCCCCTGTTTGCATACGGCCTGTCCCGCTAACCCATGGCCTCAAAGACGCGCCCAGGCGCGCGGCTTAACGGCGCGCTGCAAAACCAATCCCCTGCAAGCCCCCGCCGCCCTGCCGTCCATGCGGTGCCGCCGCCCGCAACTCTCGCGCGCCTTGGCGGTGTCGAAGCCCTCTGAGAACAGCATGATTTCGCAGATCTGCTGCATGTCGGGCACCACCATGGTGACGGGGCGGAACAGGGCCTTGAGGTTGTCGGGCAGCTCCGTGCGGCCGGCGTAGCTGCGGCGGGGCAGGATGTGGATGGAGTGGAGTGGGTTTGGAGGGGAGTTACTGGGGCGTGGGAGGGCAGCAATCAGATCGACTAGCACGCGCACAGGTAAGCATGCAGGGGCGGGGTTGAGGCAGAAGCCGGTGCCGCAGCCAAAGTGCAAGATCAACCCCATGCACGCGGTCGCGGTAACCTCGCCACCCTCGCGGTCGCGGTCGCGGGCACGCACCCAGGGTTCATGGTGATGAAGATGCCTGTGCGGGTGTCGAGGCGGATCTCCCGGCCCTCAAACTGGAAGCGCCGCGCGTCGTTCTTGAGGGCCTCCTGGATGGTGCGGATCTGGCTGGACACCACGCTCAGCACCTTTGGGGCGAGCGGGTGGAAAGAGACGCGGTTTGCGGGGGTGGATTTAGGGGACGATGGCCGGCGCAGCTGTGGAGTTTTACCCCAGAACCGCCGACGCCCAAGCTCAGAACCAGGCCAAACCCCTGGACTCTGCACCTTTCCAGTAGCCCGCCCACACACCAAACCCAAACCAACCAGCCCCCTCCCTCAGCGCACCTCGGCGTCGATGCGGTTGAACTCGTCGAAGCAGCCCCAAGCGCCGCACTGCACCAGGCCCGAGAAGATCGCGCCCATGGCCTTGTAGTCCAGGCCCTCGCCGCAGTTGAACACGACGCAGGGCACGGCCAGGGACTTGGCCAGGTCCTTGACCGTCTCCGTCTTGCCTGCGGTTGGGGGAAGGGGTTGGGGCGGAGAGGGTCGACTATGCAAGGCATTGTGTGCATGCAAGCCTGTGAGGGTGCAGTGGCTGCGTTGAGCAGTGTTTCAAGCAGCAAACCTCCCTCGTGCGCCAGGCCCGCTCACCCGTGCCGGCGGGGCCCGCGGGCGCGCCGCCCAGCCGGAAGGTGAGCGCGGTCGTCAGGGTCATGTAACACCTGTGGACGCGTTTGAGTGGGTGGCCAGGCGTGCACGGATCTCAAGAACTGCTCCCTTTTCAACATGCCCGGCCCAACAGCCGCCGGGCAGGTGCGCATGCCCCAGCTGCACACACAGCCCGCCCCCTTGAAGCGCACCTGTCCGTCAGCGCCGTTATGACGAGGCGCCCGTTGAGGCCCATGTACTCGTAGCCAAAGCGAAACAGCCCCGTGCACTGGCGCACCAGCAGGTCGTCCTGAGAGGCGCCGGCAAGGCACGGTGGAAGGGTGGGGCCTGAGGGGCTGGGGAGGAGGACGCATGCATCTTGATGGGTCAATGTGTGAGGGCAGGGGCGCCATCCCTCCACGCGACCCCCACGCGTTCATTCCGATGCCCTGCCCTCAGCCCATTGATTATACGGCTTTTAAATCATCAAAGTACGCCCTGGCATGCCAGAGCCCCCAGCCAAAGCAGGCGACTCCCAGCCCCCGTCGGCCACCCACCAGGGCCCTGTCCCAGTAGAACCGCAGCTGGCTCTCCCACGCAAACTCCCGCGCGTCCATGACGCTGTCCCGCACGAAGCCGTCGATGATGTCGCGCGCGTGGACGTCGGTGATGACGAGCGTGTTGACCTTGCGGCGCGCGTCAGGCCCGAGCTCGCCGCGGATCTGGGTGCATTGTGTGGGGGCAGGTGCGCGTCAGGTGCGGCCGCAGGCCAGGCATTGCTGCAGGCCAGGCAAACAGTTTGGGGGGCAGGAGGGGTGCAGAGCAGCATGCCGCACTGTGCTGAAGCCCCACCGGCCACCTTAGAGCTCAAGCCTCAGCCCACCCACCCCCCTTGCCAAGCCTCAGCCCACCCATCCCCCACAAAGGCTCTGCCCACCATGCTGGTCAGCTCCACCAGCTGGCCCGTCAGCTTGGCCGCAAAGTTCTTCATCGCATGCTTGTCGCCGCCCGCCACGCGGCGGAACACGTCCTCCGACTCCCAGGTCCACCACACCTGCCCAGGCAACAGGCAAGGGGTTTCGGGTGGGCAGAGTTTTGGGTCATTTGAGGGGGAAATAGGGAGGAGGAGCAAGGCAAAACCGAGGGGGGGATTCAAAAGGTTCAGGAAACCATGGCGGCGCCCACCTGGCTGCCGGCGAGCGTGACCATGCCGAGGCTGTCGAGGATCCAGCGCGGCCGGGACGCCTTTGCGTAGTTCCACACGCCCTCCTTGGTGACGGCCGCCAGCGTCGCGCGCATCTCTGCCTCGACGCCCGTCATCCAGGCCTGCAGCACAGGGGTGTTGGGTTTTTTGGGGGGGCGCGGCAAGCAATGCAATTTGGGTCCGCTGGGCACGCTACAGCTGCCTTCTGTGCAGCCAAGGCAACAGCATGAAGCGAGCGCATATTCACCCAGGATTGCAGGCTTCACAGGCATAAGCCCCACCGAGCGCCCTCGTTTGCACCTCGACGGGGCCGTCCACGGCGACGGGGCTCCTGAAGGCAAAGGACTCGCCCTCGGATGACGTCATGCCCAAGACCGTCTTGTTGTTGCGGCCAAACTTGAGAGCTGCGCGCAGGCGGTGTGCGTGAGGGGGTGGTGTGTGTTATGCGGGTCTCGAGCAGCAGGAGGCAGAGGCAGCTGTCCTCGCTTGCAAAGAAGCCCTTAGCGCTCACGCAACAGGCCAGGTGAACACCAATTCACGGCAGCTCAACCCCCCTTTGCCACCTGTGCAACCGCCTCCCTTCGCTGCCTTGCACAAGCCCATCCCCCCCGGGGAGCTGCACTCACCCGCCGCGTTGTCGAATAGCTTGAGCATGTGCTCCTGCACGCTGGTGGGGTCGCTTGTGCCCAGCACCGCCAGCAGCTCGTCGTCGCTGACAAAGTAGAAGCGGGGAAAGGCGACGCGCTTGGTGTCGAGGTAGTCCGAGAGGCTCTTCTGGCACAGCTCCAGCTGCTCCGACAGCGCGCACAGCTGGTCGAGCCTGGGAGGGTGGGGCAAGGCACGGCGGGTGGGAGGGTTCGAGGGAGTGATGGCAGGAGCATTGGGCTTGGCGGCTGGGCCGGCTGGATGGGCGCTGGCCAACATGCAGCAGGCGGAATGCAAGACAAGTCATGCAGGTGAGCGGGTAGCTGACTGTGGCAATGGGTGCAATCAGGGGCCGGGGCTGTAAGCAGTTGCTGTGACGGCTGCCCCAAGCAACACATGCCCACGTGGTGTCCCACCTGCCCTCCGTGCTGCACGCGTCCAGCACCAGCGTGTTCTTTGCGGTGTCCGCCATAATTGACTGCCACGCGCTGCGGGGGCGAGAGGATGCATGGGCCGGCAGGGTTGGAAAGGCCGGCGCAATGAGTAACCCTAATGTCCAGCCGCTGCCAAGCCCAGAGCCCGGGCCCCTGTTAGGGAGAGATTACCGAAGCGACCAATGGCAAGAGCCCAACCCGCCGCCAGCCCCTGCAGGAGCCCACCGGTCGATGGTGTCGAACCGCTTGGCCTCCTGCGGCAGCTGGTGGCGGATGTCGTCGCTGCCCACAAAGATGGACTCGAGGTACATCCACTTGCGCTGGACCAGCATCCAGACCTGGGCGCGGTTGGGGAGTGCCAATCGCATCGTTGCAGCCCGGGCTGATAGGGGGTAGTGCATGCAGGCGTGTGCAAGGCGAGCATGCCCGCAGGCAGAAAGCATTGAGGCCCCCAAAAATGCTTGGGCGCGTCGGCGTCTCCTGGCGCTGGGCAGCCTGACAGGCCAGCAGGTAAAGAGGAGTTGAGCCCACAGCCAGCAAAAGCGCACACGCACCTCGATCGCCTCGCTGACGAGGCTGAGCTTCTGTTCCCACTGGCGGACCTCGTCGGCAAAGGGCCTCACATAGGGCGACGCCGCCATGGACTGCAGGTCGCATGGGAGAGGCAGCAGTCAACGCAGGGGCCGCGGTACTGTGGTGCGTACGTGTCGCTGCCAGCAGGCCCTGCTCGCGTCTTTTTGGGAGAAGCTGATTCTTGGCTGCTTCCAGGCTGGTGGCAGGCCAGAATTGTGATCGCTTTTTGCACCATTTTAATGTCTCTGCCCGCAGCCTTTCCCCCGCGCGCACCTGCAGGTTGAGGCCCAGGTCCTCCAGCAGCAGGGACACCTCGTCCACGCCCTTGAGCACCCAGCCGCGGTCCATGCCGTTCTGGGGGCGCGTGGAGCGGGCGCGGGCGCAAAGGGTGCGTCAGAGTGCAAGGGCGTTGCCGTTGCATTCGTTAGACCCACACTGCCTGCCATGCGCCCCCTGCCCATGCCACCCCGGCCCCTTGCCATGCTTCAGCGCAAGAAAGCGGCGGCTCACGTTTGTGTACTTGTGCAGCGCGAACCGCTGCTCCTTCCACAGGTCGCCCAGCTTGCGCAGCTCGGTCTCAATGACCAGCTCCTTGGACGCCGCCGACACGATGCGGCCGACCTCGTCGCCAAACTGGAAGGTGTTTTTTTTGGGGGGGTGGGGAGGCATGTTGGCATGGAAGCAGGAAAGGCAGTGTGCGCGGCCTGCTGGTGGGCCTGCGGCATGTAACAGCAATTGGGTCAAGGGGCGCTGCTATGCCGTGCCCACCACACTTCCCGTCACCAACCTTGTGCAGCTGCATCGCAAACATGCTGCCCAGCGTGAAGGTCCGCGCGTCCATGTCAAACTCCCGCCCAGTCGCCGCCATGAGCGCCTTCCAGTGGCGCGGCCGCAGCGCGTCGCCCTTGAGGTACCGCATTAGGGGCAGGCTGTCGAGGAAGCCGGCGACCTCGGCCTCGACGAGGGCGTAGGCGGGCAGGTCCCGGACGCCGCGCAGGCGGCCCAGCTTGGCGGCGATCTTTGGGGATGGGGTGGGGGGGCCAGGGGCCGGGTAGGCGTGGATTGGGGTTGCGCGAATCGAGTGCGGCCACAACGGCCAGGCACGGGCCGAGGAGGGGTGTGCGTCAAGGTGGGGAACGTTACGCAGGCATGATGCTCACCAACATCCATGGAACAACAGTCCAACCCCTGCCAGCCACGCCGGCCCCTGCCCCATGGCATGCTCGCCTCGTTCATGCCGTCCACCATTCGGCCGACGTCCAGCTCGCTCCACAGCTGGCCGCTGTACTGCCGCACCGCGTCGGCGTACTCTGCATAGACGCCGTACACCGCCCCCAGGCGCTTGAGCTCCGCCTCGGCCTGCGCATCGCGCATTTCAGTGAGGGAGGGCGCTTAAGCGATGGGCGTCCAGGTGCATGTCCAAGCCAAAATGCCGACCGTGCTACGACAAGCGCGCGGCAGCTGGTGGCATGCAGGCAGTGTTGGTGTGGAGCCGGTCTCAGGTGGTCAGCAGACGCCCTTGCAAACAAAACCCCGGCAAAAGCAAAGGCCCCGTTTGCCTGCGCCAGCGCAGGGTAAGGCGTGACGTCCATGTCGAACAGCTGCTCCGCCAGCCGCAGCGACTCGCGGCGCGCCGCCAGCGCGGCCAGCTCCTGTGCGGGGGAGGGTGCGTGTGGGGTTGAGCGCGAGGGGTTGGCGCCGGCCGCGCATTGGGCAGGGCTAAGGGACTACGGGGCCATTGCTGCTCGTGTGCAGCATGTTGGCTGGCCACCTGTGCATGTACCAGCGTCGCTGAGCGGCCCCGCCCGCACCCCAGCCCCATCCCGTGGACCGCCAACCACAGCGCGCTCACCTGCTGGTACGCCGCCAGCAGCTCCAGGCCGGCCGCTAGAGACACGCCCGGCGCGCCCGGGCCCGACGCCTTGAGGCGCTCCGCCAGGCCGCGGGCCTCGGCCGAAAACGCCGCGACCTGCGCGTGTAGAGGGGGCCAGAGGCGCTCAGGGTGGGCCGGCTGCATGTGCACACAAGGAGCTGCTGCTCAAGGCCCCGAATTTCATCGAACTCAGCCTGAAGAAGGCGCTGCGCGCGGCACAAGGGCCCAACGGGCCGCCACTTGCCTGCCCGCGCGTCGTCTCGCCAAAGCGCCGCTTGACGGCCTCCAGCTCTGTGTCCCGCCGCTCCGCCGCCCGCGACAGCTCGGCCCACTCGGGCCCCAGCCGGGAGGCGCCCTCCAGGTCAGCCTTGAGCTGGGCGGCCGCGGCGTCGTCAACCTTTGAAAGGGTGAGGTTTGTCAGGGTTTGGCGCAGGAACAAGGCACGCGGCTTGGTGGAACATGCAGGCCAAACCAGTCCTACATGCACGCTTGCGTGACATCTCTCCGGCCCTGCCGCTCACACCCTGCCCGCGCCAGCCAGCCATTCCCCTGGGCGCCATGGGCGCCGGCCGCGCCCCGGGCGCCCCGGCGCACCGCGTACAGCAGGCGCGTCCGGTAGCGCTCCTCCAGGTCGGCGCAGCGCAGCTCCATGCCCATGCCCTCCGCCCGCACTGCTGCCACCACCGCCAGCAGCTCCTTGAGCTCGTCCAGCGTGGAGGGCTCCTGGAGGGGCGATGGCATGGTTGAGGTTTTTTGAGAAGCGAGCGTTGGGGCGGATGAGGGCAGGCAGCTGTCGGAGACAACGGCACAGGGGGTGGCAAGCTTTTGATGGGCACCTGCATGGGGGCGCATGCCTGCTTCCTGAGATCCGTTGCTTAGGGGCCCAGGTGCAAGAAGCAGGAGCAGGGCCAGCCGCAACGCAGGCAAGCGCACATGCTCACGCCCATGCCACCAAGCGCAGCCGGCCCCCGGCACCCCCCCGGGCCACACCTTTGCCAGCGCCTCAGCCATCGACGCCATCCGCGCGCGCAGCCCGGCTGCAGTGCCCTCGTCGATCTCGCGCATCGCGGCCGCCAGCGCGCGGGTCCACTGGAGGCACTCCTCGTGCACCGACAGGCCCAGTGCGGCGCCGGCCACGCGCACAACGCCGATGTCGGTGTCGCGGGCCTGCTCCCAAAAGTACTCGGCTTGCTGTTGTGTGCCGCGGGCGCGGTTTGACGGATGGATGGGAGGATGGAGGGCGGAAGCCGGTGCGTGGGGAATGGGCTGGGCCGGCAACCAGCACCCCAAGTTGTTCGGCCGACGAGCAAGGGGCGGGTGGGAAGGGAAGTCGGGCGCGCCCGCAGCTGCTGGGAAAGCCTCGTCGGCGCAGCGCAGCGGCCCCCACCTTTTGGAACTTGCCGAACTTCTCCTCGAACGCCGCACACGTGGGCGCCTTCGCCTTGAACTTGTCCAGCAGCGCGCCGCGGTCCGTCTTCCAGATGTCGCTGTAGCGGCGCCAGGCGTCCAGGTGGCGCGTGATGCGCTGGCCGAACTTTGTGATGTCCTGGTGCACCTGCACCACCGATGCCATGACCTTTGATGGTTTTGGGTGGGCGGGGGATGTCGAGGGGTGGTTGGGTCAGGGCGGCCATTGCAAGCAGGAAAGGTGGCATATGGTGAGGGCTGGGGCTTGCAGTGAACTTCGCAACGACCTTTCAGAAGGGAAGCCCCGGGTCAGGCCGGCCCTTGAGCGCGCACCTGCTGGATGCGCAGGACCTCCGTGCTGAAGGTCAGCACCAGGGGGTCGCCTTCGGTCTCGCCGGGCGGGTGCTGGTCGGGCATCTCGATGCAGGTGCCGTCCATCCAGCGCACAAACTCCCTGGGCGCCGCGGGCAGTGGGGGGTTTAGCAGGCAGCGCCGCTTGAAAGCGTCCTGCCATGCCCCTGCCCCATCTCTTCTCTCAGGCCATGCAGCTGCAAGCACCTTTTCCTGCACGCCTCAGAACCCTTGGCCCTAAGCTCTGCTGCGCCCGCCCCCCCACTCGGCACCCGGCCGCCCACCTGCAGCTCTCGGCCACGTTCTTGATGTAGCTCGTGAGCAGCTTGGTCGTCTCCTTGACGGGCGGCTGCACCACCACCTCGGCGTTCTGGAGGGACGTCTTGAGCTGCGCAATGGGTGGTGGGTGCGAAGCAGGGGGGGCCATGGGCATGAGCTGGCTTCGGGCGACTGGGCTGGGCAGCGCGAGCAAAGAAAGGCTCTCTTGCAGGCACCCCAGGTCTCTGATCCAAAAGCTGAATCCATGCTCTAAACGAGTTTTGCACGGCCACCCCCTCCACCACCGCAGCCCACCCGGAAGAGCGGCCGCTTGGCGGCGGGCCCGAGCGCCCCGTGCAGCTTCTCCAGGCCGCGCAGCAGCATGACCGCGAGCGCGTTGAACACGGCCATCTCCCAGAACGCGTAGTAGCCCGCCAGCTGGGGGGAGCGGCCGTTGTTGGTGCCCGCCACCAGCTCCTCGATCTGGGGGTCGCCAGGGAAAGGGGAGGGGACGGAGGGGTGGGCATGTGGGAGGGGCCGTGGCAGCGGCAACGGGCGTCCAACCTTGCTTGCGCCGGCTTGTCGCAAGCGAGGGCTTCATTCACAGGCGTGGCGGCTCGCAAGCGCTGCGCCAAACTTGCAAGTGCCCACGACGTGCAAACCGGCCCCAGGCGGGCGGCCCACGCCACCGCCGCTCGCCTTGCACAGGATTGGCGTGAGGGAGCGGTACTTTTTGACGGCGGCCTCCACCGCGGCGGTGCGGTGCACCTCCATCCGCTCGTAGTACTCCTGGAGCTCGGGCACGTCGGCGCCTGGGACGGAGGGGAAGGGAGTGGGTGGGAGTTTCAGCCGGGTGCAGGGAGGCTGCTAGCAACACTGGTGGAAGCGACGAGGCAGCCGCACAGGCAGGCAGGCAGGCAGGAAGGCAGGCAGGAAGGCAGGCAGGCAGGCAGGCAGGCTGAATTTGCTTTGCGTTGGACAGCGTTGCACCAGGCGCAAAGGGCGCGGTGCTGGCCTGGCACCGCGCCGCACCCTCTGGTGGGTCGGCGACCAGCTGCGCCGAGGCGATTGCGCCGACGGCCTTCTCCAGGATGGCCGCGTTTTTGGAGACCTGGGCGCAGAAGTGGGGGCCGGGACGTTGGGGGGTTCATAAGCCAGAGGCCTATGAGCTCAGCTGGATTTGCCTCACATAAGTTCGAGCGCCGCACGGGCGGCTCCTGCCCCAACCCCACCCCCTACAAAGGCGCGCGCCTGGTTGACGAGCCCCTGGAACTCGTGCACTGCGGCGCCGGCCTTCGCCACAAAGTCGTCGATGCCGCGGCTGTTCCAGTTGAGGCGCGCGAGGCCAGGCTCGTGGCCCCGGGCAAGCGCGGCCAGCTTGGCCGACAGCAGGTCGCGCTCGGCGGGGCCCAGGCTGTCGACCACCTGTGCAGCCAAAAGGGGAGGGGGCGGGGCGGGTCGGCCAACAGGAGAGTGCGCAGGCCCCTGCTTGCTCCTGAAGCAAGGCCTCCTTTTGCAGGAGATGCAGGCATCCAGGGCCCCAGCAAACGACAAAACACACACACACACACACACAAACCCACACACACACACACACACACCCAGACCCGTCTCCCCTGCCCCCCCCAGTGGCCTTGCCGCGTAGTACTTGTCCAGGAGCCCCTCGAGGGCCTCGATCCACCGCCGGTACTCGCCCTCCTGCAGCGCGACCTGGCCAATGGCAGCGGCGGCGACGGCGGCGAGGGAGAAGATAGGAGAGTGTCAGCGTGCTTGCGCCCGCCCGCCCTCCACGCATGCCACCAGCTTGGCGGCTGCCCCCAATCCCAGGCGCCCCCATCCCCAGGCGCACGCCATGCCTCGCGCGCGCAGCCCTTGGGTGCTGCTGGCGCGCCTCGCCCCATCACCGGCACCTGCAGCGCGATGGGCGGAATCTCAAAGCACTGGCGGTCGAGGTACCGGGCCTCGAGCGTCAGCGTCTGCAGCTCAGGCGCAAAGTTGACCGCCACGAGGCCTTTTGAAAGAGGGAAAAGAGGGCAAGGGAGGAAGGAGGGCATGGGGGGGGTGAGCCGAGCTTCACGTGAGCAGACTATGTTGTGAACAGCGCCGCCAGGCCAAGGCTTGTGCAAATGAGCTCAACTGCAACAGTGGTGGCACCCGCGCTTGCAGCCCTTGCCTGTGGACGGGTCCTTGGACAGGATGGGCTGCTTGAGGCACGCCATGGCGGCCGCGTCGGCGCCGTCGCGCCAGGCCGCAAACGTGGCCTTCTCAAACTGCAGGACGCTGCGCGCCAGCGACATGTAGCGCTCGTGCACCTGCAGGAAAAAATAGCAGAGGGATGAGGGCGCGGCACTTTCAACGCGTGCGGAAGGCAGCATGGGGCCAGGTGGGCGACAGGCGCCAGCAAAGCGTCCGCACATCCGACTGCTGTCTGTTTGGGTGCAAACCCCGCCGGCCCGCGGAGAGCGCCGACAGCGGCAGCGGCCTTGCCTGCTGGCCAATGGCCTGGCTCATCCAGGCGCCGTCGGGCTCGGCCGCCTGCAGCTTGGCCATGGTCTGCTTGACGCGAGTGAACAGCAGGCGGCTCCAGTGGATAGCTCCTGTTGTTGAGAGAGAGAGCGCAGCCAACGCGGCCAAGCCATGGTGCCAGGAGCCAGGCATGCGCCACTCGCGCACGCCTCCTGAGGCTGTCAGGCCCCATTGCGCCAGCCGATCAGTCTCTGGCACACGGCCGAAACACGGCCGCAAGCCGCCTCGCATGCGATGCTTCTGCTCTCCCCACCTGCCACCGGCGGCTGGTTGCGGGTCAGAGGCGGGTTGGACTTGCAGCGCTCAAACACCTCCTAGGGTTTGGGGGGATCAGGGCAGCCGTAAAATTGTGGGGATGCACCAGCCGGCCGAAAGCTGCCAACCAATGCCTGGAACCCACCATCCCGGTGCGCCGCCTCCTTTTTAACCGCCTCCCGTCTCCTGTGCGCCGCCGAGTTGGTCGGTCGGCAAACGTCGCCCTAGGGGCCCCGGCCGAGCCCCCAAAGGGCGGCGCGCCTGGGCGGCGGCGATCTCGCGCGCGAACTGCTCCAGGATGTCGTTCAGCTTGTTCATCATCTGCTGCTGGATCGCGCCGCGGCTCTCGATGGAGCGGAAGTTGGACAGCAGCTCGAACGCGCTCTCGGCGCTGCGCAGCTTGCGGAAGCTCGTGTCGATGAGCTCGCGCTGTGCAGCGGAGAGGGGGGCGGTTGGCTGTGTTTAAGAGGTTTGGCATGGGGCAGGCCATGAAAGGCGGATGAGAGCAGGCAGTAGGGCATCGACCCCTCCATCCGCGTTCGTCCCCTCCCCTCCATCCAGCCCCCCCTGGGGCCCTGCCGCACCGTGGCGGCCTTGACCTCCTCATTGTCCGCATAGAAGCGCTGCCGAAGCGCGCGCCACTGGCCCGCATGCGCCGCGTCGAACGCGTTGAACAGGGCGGTCTCCACGGGCTCCACCATCATCTGGACGCGCTCGATGACGTCGTCGATGCCCTTGGCGTCGCCTGCAAGCAGTTGGGTTTTGAAGGAGGGGCATCGAGGCAAGCCGGGCTGGCGCAAGCCGGGCCGCGCAGCGCAGTTGCAGGCGTTGGACGCCGCCATTGTCAGCCTGCAACGCTGCCAGGCTGCAGAGGGTGGGCAAGCGGCTGTGCTCTGGCCAAACTCTTCCAGCTCGTGTGCCCGACCCCCATGCGCGCCTGTGACGGCCTTGAGCTCGGGCCCCAGGAACTTGAAAAAGTCGTCCACGATCTCCACCATCTCAGCGAGCGCGCCGCAGATGTCGGCCATGTAGTTGGTGCGCCCGAAGAGCGGGCCCTTGGGGAACTCCCAGCGCGCGTCGCGGCCGCTGGCCTCGATGCGCTCGCGCACCTGTTGAGCGTGGGAAGGCGCAAGCACGCATGTTCATCGCTGTTTTGTGCATGCGCGTGCATTCGTGCGTGTGCGCGTGTGTGGGTGCACTCGCACGAGTGAAGGCATGCACATGAGGCAACGCGATGGAGGCGCATGGAGACCACAGCGGCAAGGCGGACAGCTTGATACCCGTGCCGGTGCCAAAGCGGCATGGTTGGCACATGTGCTGGGAGCCCCCGGCCTCACCTGCATGTAGGCCGCCTGCCACGCCTCCAGCAGCGCCGTGCTGGTGCGCAGCAGCGCGCCCGCCTCGGCCGCGGGCATGCGGAACAGCTCCTCCAGCGAGACAGCGCCCTCGACGCGGTCGCCGATCTCGCGCCCGATGCGGCCCAGCAGCGACCCCATGCGCTCGTCGTCGCCTGGCGGCGGCGGGGCCAAGGGAGCAGGGCGGGTGAATTAAGCACGGGCCGCTGACTGGGGCAGCTTGCGTGCGGGTGGGCGGGCAGAAGCCTCTGCCCCCCTGGCAAGCTGTGCGCAGCTGCAACTTGCACCCTCCCCCCAGCACAACCCATCCCAGCGAGCGCCTCCCCTCCCGCATTGCAGCATCCTGTTGTAGCCCTCCCTTTGCGGCACCCCGCTCACCATAATAGCGGGACATTATCCAGACCATCCTCAGCGCGTTCATGAGCGGCACCAGGCAGTCGGCGATCGCCGCCAGCGGCCCCGACCCACTGGCCTTGAAGTGGCGCTCCAGCGTCGACAGAAACTTGATGTTGTCCCGCGCCTGCGACGGTGGGGCAAAAGCGTGTGGGAATGGGCATCGTTCTTATGCAAAAAAAATGCAAAGCAATGCAAAGGGCGCCGCGCCATGCCCGCACCCCGATGCACCTGGCTGACACCAACCCAGCCCCACTTGCTAGCAAGGCGCCCGCCGCCCACCTCTGTGGCGAGCTTGTCCACCTCGGCGATCTGGCCCCTCAGGGCCGCCACCAGCTGCCGGTCCTCGCTGCCCGCCTCGAGCACCGCCAGCATCTCCTGCACCCGCGGCAGCGCGAGCTGCTCGCTGACGCCGCCCAGCGCGGCGCCCCGCGCGCGCCAAAACTCTACCTCGGCCATCGGCCCCTTGCCGGCGGGCCGCTTCTCGCCCTCCGCCTGCATCAGCGCCGACAGCGCCTCGCTCCAGCTCGCGGCGGCCGCCTCGAGCGCCTCAATGGTGTCAGCGTCGGCGGCCGCCGCCTGCACGCTCGCAAACCGTAGGTCGGGTACCTTGAGGGCGACGTCACCCTGCAGCTGCTGCAGCGCCTGCCCGACCTGCCCGAGGTACTTTTGGGCCGTCGCGAGCAGCTCCCGGCTGCTGCCGCCGCCGCCCG
>VIYE01000016.1:0-19113 GCA_008037345.1 Messastrum gracile | reverse complement strand
GGCCCCGCCGCCTGTGGGCCCTGCCGCGCCCGCTGCTGCGGCGCCTGCAGCTGGACCAACGGCAGGCGCCGCGGCGTCGGCCCCCGAAAGGTCGGCGTCCGCCAGGAAGCTGCGGGCCACGCCCGACAGCGCCTCGGCGGGCCACTCCCTGGTGGGCGGGTTTTGGGAGGGGCGGGGGTCGAGCGATGCTGTGTTGCTGTGTCCATGCCGCAGCCGAGGCGGTGCATGGTGCGTGAGCATGGCGTTGGGCAGTGGGCGTTCTTCCGCATGCTTTGGCACCCATCGAAGCGCTCGCAGGGCATTCACTCAAAGCGCCCGGCCCCCGTCTCCCTCGCCGCCCAAACACCGCCCCCCAAAAGACCCCCACCTGAACCAGTCTATCGTGGTGCAGTTGACCAGCGAGGGGAACATGCGCAGGCGCTGGCGGAACGAGTCCTCCACGGGGGAGAAGCACAGGACGAGGTGAAGGTAGGTGCGCACCCTGGGGCGGGGGGTCGTGGAAGGCGGGGCGGGGGGGTTGGCCGCGTAAATGGGGGGCAGTGAGCGGACTGCCTTTCTGTCAAAGTTTGCAAACAGCTGGTAACGGCACGCCCCGATATGTTCGCAGGCGTCAGGCGTTGGGCCAGGAGCGGGGCAGTGGCCGATTGATGGAGCGGGGAGGCCACGCTACGGCTCAACGCCCGCCAGGCTCGCCTGTCGACGAAGAAGGCGTATATGGAGGCCTTGTCCGAGGCAGGCACCCCCGCGGCCGCCATGAGGGGCTTCATCGCGGCGGTGATCTGCTCCATGTCGTCGGGGCCCATCAGGTTGGGGACGTCGCCTGCGACAGTTCGCGGAAGCAATGCAGGTGGAAAGGGCAGGATGCTTAGGAGCCTGTAAGAGGTGCTCCTGCCTGGCAAGGCCGTTGCCAGGGCGTGTCGACGCGGGCAGGACGATTCACAAGGCAGGTTCGAGGCCCCACGCTCGGCGCTCAGGAGCACTGGCCTTTGAATGCAGCAGGGCCGACCTTCAATACCATTGCCCACACCTCCTAAGCACCACGTCCCCAGCACACCTGCGTTCAGGACGTTGTTGACGTCCTCCAAAAAGCCCTCCTGGACGATCTGGGTGTCCGCCAGCAAAAACACGCAGCCGCGGCCCTCCAGCCCCGCGCGCTTGAGCACGCGCCGCAGGTCCTCGCGCCACTCTGGCGCACCATAGCCCTTGGCCACCTCGATGGTGCAGACCTGGGGGTTGGCGGGGTCGGGGGCGCACGGAGGGGGCGGGACGTCTTGATCAAGCGAGGGGCAGGCCGACTGACCGCGCGGCTGGGGCGTGCGACCGCATGTTTGCGAGGGCGAGGCCGTGGGCACCGCGACAGTGGCGGAGGCTGGCTGCAGCTGAGTTGCCACCAGGCATTGCATGATCCTCCACTCCGCTTCTTCCCTCACCCCGCCCCGCCCCACCCAACCACGCCCCACCCCCAACCCCAGCCCCACTCCGCCCCTCCAGACCCCGCCCACCTCGTAGTCCTCTATGAACGCCGCCAGCCGCGCGAGGCTCTTGCGCCCGCTGCCGCCGACGCCCAGCAGCAGCGCGTTGCCCAGGGGCTGGCGTATGATCCTGCGCGTGCGCCGTGCAAGGAGGATTGTGCAGGCCTTTTGGCATGACAGTCTTTACCCAGCCGCGTTGCATGTTTTTAGGGGTGTTTAGCATGGCCCGAAACACCCCTTTCATCGCTCACCTGCCTCCCCAAACACACACCAGCAGTAACAATGCAAGACAGCCCGCCCCACCTGCACAGCCGCGACACGTGCTCGATCGCGTCCAGGAACATGACCAGCCGCATGGGCGCGGCCGCGGCGGCGTTGTAGTCTTCGAGGTAGGACTCGAAAAGCTTGACCAGCCCGCCCATGTCTGTCACACGGGTGTAGGGCTGGGGGGCAAGGGGTGGCCAAGGCGAGGGGGTTGGGGCGTGCTGATGCGGGGTGTGTGGCTCGGGCCCGCTTGCAGCAAGGGCTGGTGGCACGTGGTTCTGCAGGAAGCTGCAGAGTGCCCAACCAATATCCCTGCGCCTGCCGCACGCCTGCATGCCATAATGCAACCACAAAATCCACAGAGCCCTCGCACCCCTCCGCGCGCGCGCCCACCGCCCGCGCTCACCTTGGCCTCCGCGCCCGGCGAAAGGTAGTCCCCGTACACCAGCCGCCCCTCCCCCACGGCCTCTGCCCAGCTCGTCCCGAACTCCGCCGCCAGCTGGCGCTCCTGCTGGGCCCTGAACCAGGCGCGGTCCTCGTCGCAAGTGAGCCTGTCCTCAAAGACGCGCGAGACCTCGTGGAGCCAAAGGGGCACCATGTGGCGGGGCTCGGTCGTGTCGCGGGGGTGGGCGCGCATGAGGCCTTGGACGACCTGTCGTGGCGGGGTGTAAGAGGGGAAAGAAGGGTTAACTGCGGCTGAGGAGGCTCAGCTCAGGGGGTGACGCGTGCAAAACGGTCAAGAGTGGGTGTTTGGACAGACTTGGTGGTGGGGTTGTGCAAGTGAACGCAAGCAGCGCCAGCCACAGAGCGTTTGGGGGGAGCACGTGCAATAACAGCCCCGCCGCGCGGCGCCGCGCCTTGGACACGTCGCGCAAGTTGTAGGTGTAGTGGCTCTTGGAGGGCGTGGGCAGGAGGTCCGCGCGGATGGCGTTGTACACTGCAGTCGTGGCGCGCACCAGCTGCGGAGCGGAAGAGGTAGAGCAAGTAAGGGGTGGCAGAGCACAAGGAGGGGGGTGATGCTGAAGGCGACGGTGGGACATGGCTTGCCATGGGTTGGCCAATGCGCTGGCACCCTGACCGCGCACATCGCCCAGGCGTTGGACGCTGCATGACTTGCTACCCCCTACGGTGGCATGTGGGCTTAAACGCAGTGGCAAATTCACCAATAGGCTCCCTGAAGGCAGGCCGGCGCACCTGTTCGGCGACGCCCTGGAGCGCGGGCCCCAGGTGGCGGGCGCAAAAGGCGCCGAGGATCGTCCCGAATATGCGCTGCAGCGTCTCGTCGGACATCTGCGGGCGGTGTTGCGGTGGGGATGTGAGGGTGAGGAGCGCGCTGGGGTGGAAAGCAACTGCTGCATTTGCGCTGCTGCACGCCCCAGAAACGCCTGCTGCTTTGCGGCGCTCGCCTCGGCAAACGTGAGCACGTTGAAGTGGCGCAGCACGCGCGCGCTGACGGGGTTGCGGCCGCCGCCGACGGGGCCCATCGCCGCGACCAGCTGGGTGTCCACCAGCTGACTGCGGGGTTTGGGAAGCCACACATGACAGAGTTGTGGGCTTTGCATTGTGCTGGTTGTGCCAATAAAGGGAAGTGAAAGCGAACGGCGCTGGCGGCTGGATTCCTTCCAAGCCAGCGGGCACCCGATCGGGTGCGAGCTTTTCTGATCAACACCGGCCGTTTTCAGCTCCCTGGCAGCCGGCACCAGCTCACCGGAACGCGCAGGGGGGCTTGCGCTCGTACCAGCCGCCGTGGTCCAGCCACTGGCGCAGCAGCTCCAGCGGCGGCTGGGCAAAGTAGCGCTCGCGCTGCATGGGCCAGGAACAAGGGATGGGGAGGAAGCCAAATTGATGAACGGGGAGGGGCCGGCTTGAGGTCCCTACACCTTGCAGGCACCCTTGAGTTGTTAGTGGAGGGCCGAGCATTTTGCGTGCGTGTGGCAGCTCCGCTACCGTTCACCCCCTCTTGCTTTCCGCACCTGGGGCATGTTGAGGTCGTCCACAAACACGACGGCGCGCTTGCCGGCGGGCGGGCCATACACGCCCTTTCGGCGCTTGTCCATCTTCGAGTCTATGGCAGGCAAGAGGCAGACGGGTGGAGGTTTGGGGAGTGAAGGTTTTTGTGTCCAAGCTGCCCATGGCACTTGCATGCGACCCAAACGACTGCCATCCCCACAGCCTCTCCTGGGCCGGCAAACCTTAGCCTGCCCGGGGCGTGTTCCCCTTTTACGGGGCCCTCGCACCTATGATGTCCTGCACCATGTTGGCGCTGGTGCGCGCTGAGAAAGTCAGCGGTACCGCCACGAACTCGCCGGGCATGCCGCCGGCCAGCTTGGCGCCGACGGTCAGCGTCTTGCCCGTGCCTGCGCGGTGGGGAAACATGTTTTGCGCATGAGGTCCGCTTGTTATGGCGTCGCAGCCGCCCCGGCGCTTGAAATGCCTGGATTGGCCTCCCTGGCGGCTTGGCCGTCCTCCCAGGTCGAAATAGCCATATATGCCCCTCTCACCCGTCTCGCCAACCGCCAGCACGTGGTGGCCGCCCAGCAGCAGCGTCTCCAGCAGATAAGAGTAGCGCACCTGCCCGGGCGCGGTTGCGGTGATGGTGGTGGAACAGGGTTTGGGTTTTTCAAAGCCCGCTGCAGCAGAGCTTCGCAAGGTCACACGTTGGTGCGCCGCCATGCCCTGGCTCTTGCCCACAGCACAGCCCAACCAGCCTCAGCCCGCCCCAACCAGGCCCGGCGAAGCTCCATCAAGCGCAACCCTACCGTGTCCACGGTCGGGACCACGATCTGGCTGAACCGCTTGTCGGGGTCGCACTTGAAGTCCCCTGCAACAGTGTCCATCCACGGCACCCAGCCTCGGCCGCCGGGCGCCGCGTCGAACGCCCACTCGTACACACTCGCGCCGGCCGGCGGGGCGGCCAAAGCAGCGCTGGGGAGCGCGGACAGGGCTTCCCGAAGGTGGGCGTCGAAGACGGCGCGGCCGTCCTTGTCGCAGGAGGCACCAAGGGACCAGGTGACGGCAAAGGCGAAGAGCGCCGGCAGCGTGGCGGGCAGCGCGGCGAGCGCGGCCGCGTCCGGGGCCGCTGGCGCGGCTGTTGTTGCGTAAGAGGGAGCGCAAGGTGGGTCGAGGGTAAAGCAAGGAGCCAAGCACACGTTGAAAGCACACAATCTGCTTGAACTGCACCCCCCCTTTGCGCAAGGCAGGCCGTGTTGCAGAAGCGGCCCCCAAACGGCAGCCGGCGAGGCGTCATCACCAGCAGAGCCGCGCCGCACCCCTCACCCTGCTGCGCGCGCGCCCTCAGGCCGGCGCCCTCCATCAGCGAGTCCATCAGCCGGAAGAGGCCCGCCACCAGGGCGTGGGGCGCGGTGGGGACCGTCTCCTTGAGGTGCTTGCGCACCAGCGCCAGGCAGCCGGGCACGAGCGCCCTGCGCAGTTGGGGTGGGTGGAGGAGAGGGCCGGTGGTGGTGGTGGTGATGGGTGGGGCTGCAGTGCGCTTAGCAGGCCCATGCTTGGCAGGAAGCCGGCTCACGCGGCGGCAATCCTGCCTCTGCTGTGGCAATCCAGCCCCTGCGGCGGCAAGCCGACAGAAGCGGACCATTCGCATCCCCGCGTATGCCCACCTGAAGAGCTCAGCCAGCAGGTCCCTGTGGGCAGCGGCGCCCGGCGGCAGGCCGTCCAGCCAGCTGGCCAGCAGCGGCTCGAGGCCCAGCGCCGCGGGCTCCAGGTACACCATGCCACAGCTGCGGAATGGGCGAGTGATGCAAGGAGGGTCCAAAGAGACGCCTGAGCCATGATATGTTGAGCAGGCACAAGCAAAGGGGCCTGGTGAGCCACATCCATGCAGATGTCTCGAGTCCGGAACATTGCCCCCCAAATCAGAACCCCTCACATGAACATGAGACCACCCTCCCCCAAACATGTGCCCACCGGCTGACGGTCGCCGGCGACGCCACCGCGAGGTCCTCCACCTCGAACATCATCGTCATGGAGGGGCTCATCGCGATGATCTCGCCAGACACCAGGCAAAGCTTCTTGTTGTCGTCCAGGACTGGCGCGGGAAAGGGTGGGGTCGCGGTACGTTTCCAGGGGGTTGGGCGGGGTGGCAGGGTTGGGGCAGGCGTGCTGCCAATGGTGCCATAACGCATCCATTAACAAACGCGAGCGCAGAAGGGCAGGTGCTTGCAGCTCGCCTGTGTTCATGTTCTCGATCCATAGCGCGTCCACGGGGCCGTCAAACATGATCCACTTCTTGTCTGGGGTGGTGTCCTGTGGATGGGGGAGAGGGACGCGGCATGGGCAGTCTTGGATGGGGGCCAGCCATCTCATCCTTGAAAAAGCATGTTTAGTCCTGTTGATTGGCCACCGCCACCGCCACTGCCACCGCCGCTGCCTGCACCACCGTCTTGGCCATCCCGCACCTGTGCCGCCTCGCGCATGCAGCAGGCCAGCACGCCGTCGGTCCACTCGTGGGTGGCCTCGTCGAACTGGCCGTATAGCTGGCCCATGGTGATGGCCTTGGGGTTGAGCACCCAGGTGCGGACCTGGGTGGTGCGGGGCAGGGAGGTGGTGGCACCACTGGCGCTCTTGGGCACACCCCTCTCCTGACAAGGCTGGAAATTGTGCAGGTCCTGTCTACCATTGCGCTCGCCCCTGCGCATTCCCTGCCATTGCAAGCTCGCGCGCGCAAGCACACCCTCGTCAGCCCGCCCGCACCTTTTCAAATCCAGGGCTGCCGGCGCCGCTGAGCGCGGTCATGGCGCGGCTCAGGGCGCGGTGGACGGCCGTCTTGCCGGCCATGGTCGGGCCCACCAGCATGAGGCCGTGGCGCACCTGCAGTGTGAAGGGGGCAAAATGCGGCCGATGAGCGGGCGCGCTGGCAGTTGCGAGCGCGAGAAGAGAGAAACCAGCGACGTGAGGGCCAAACACCCATTGCCTGCCCTGGGAAATCAAAAACACAGCGGTCAACCCTATGCATTCCCCCTCCCTCCCGCCCCCCGCCCACCAGCGTCGTCTCGTACAGCTGGATGGACTTGGCCAAGAACGCCTCGGCCGGCTGCAGGCCGGCGGCCCTGCGCGTATTGTTGGAACAAACCCAGGATAGTAGGGCCTGCTGTGTGAGGGCTCGTCCACTCCTCTTGGCAAAGCGCCCAATCGCATTCACATGCACAAGCCCGGGGTGCAGCCCCCAGATCGTCACGCTCGACCAAAGCCCTGGCCCTAAGGAGACCCAAACCTCGACCCCACCTCGCCGCGTCGCCGAGGGCGGCCGTGAGCGCGCCGTGGTCGGCCGGCGGCGGCTCCACGCCGGGGAACAGGTCCCCGACGATGCCCGCGAAGAGGGGGAGGTCGTGGGCCAGGAACTTTGGGAGGTTGACGTCCTGGATGGCGCGCAGGACGAGGACGGCCTCGGGGGCGGTCGGGTGGGCGCGCTTGAGGTTGCCTTTTGGGGGCCAAGGTGATGGCGGGCGTTGAGCGGTTGGGTGCGGGTGGTTGCGAGTGGCGGTGGCCGCGGCAGACATCAACAGAGGCCGTAGTCAGGCAGCAAGGTCAGCAATGGGGTGGGGTTGGCCGGGCACCTTGCCCCTGCCTGCAGGTCTCGCTGCCTGCGCGACGCACCTGCTGCGGTGATGACACTTTTGACGGCCCGCATGCCCTGTGTGGATTCCAGCGGCGTTGCTCCGTTACGACCAAACGCAATAACAGGCATGCACTAGGCAGGTGGGGCTCTGCAAGGCTGTCTCAGGCCCTCCCCAGCCCCATTGATTCATGACAAGGCCTCACGTAATCGTAGTGGTCCTGGCTGCTCAGCTGCTCGCTGCACAGCTTGAACGTGGCCACCATCTTGCGCGCCAGCGGCTTGGCAGACTTGTACCTGCCCGCGGGCGGTTGGGAGGAGGTTGACAAGTGAGCGCCCGTGGGAGGGCGCCGCTTTGCAGAGGCAGGAGAATGGGCCTTTGCGACTGACCGCTGACACATGCAAACAGGCAGCTTTCAAAGTGGCCGGCCTGCAGCGACCCCGCCCACCCGTAGCTGTAAAGGCTGATCTCAGCGATGAGCGCATAGTCGGGCACCTGATCAGCGGGGTTGGTGAAGCAAGGACGGCCGGCACTTGTTTGGGCTTTGTCAGCGCATTCACACACCCTCGCCAGGGTGCACAGCTTGTCGCGACCGGCCGCACCCGAGCTCATGCCCCATCACTGCTTTGCGCCCGACATCGGCGCACCATCATCGCGCAGGGCCGGAACAGCGCCTTGAGGTTGTCAGGCAGCTCGCTGCGGCCCGCGTAGCTGCGGGCCGTGGGCAACGGGGATACGGGGGAAGGCGCGTGTTAACTGTACGTGCGGAAGGTGGCAGTCGTGGGGCACAACGCGCGAAATCCCAGAAGGCGTGATTGCCCTTGCACAGGCCCAACAGGCAAACGAAGGGGCACAAACCAAGGCAAGGCCGCAAGATAGGCACGGGGCCGCACCCTGGGTTCATGGTGATGAACACGGCGCATGCGGGGTTGAGGTCGATCTCTGTGTCCTCAAAGATGAAGCGCTTGAGCTTGGCCTGGGGGGGAGTAGAGGGGACAGCAGGGTTTGAGAGTCGGCAACAGGGTGTGGTGCCGGCATTTCCCTGAGAAGGCCTGGCAAGGCAACGAGCACAGTGGTGGCTTCTGGTCTCACTTTCCCCAAACCGCTGACCTGGATCGCGAGCTGGATGGTGAGGATCTGCTGCGCGATGACACTGAGCACCTGGGGAGGCGGGCAAGGGGCGGCAAGTTTGTCAAGGGGGCAGTCTTCCGCACACCCAGTTGAAGGATGGACGCTGCTACAGCATGCAGTGTCCCTGCGCAGCCCATGGACTTCAAATAGCCTCAAGCCGCTCAAGGCCGCACCTCGAGGTCGATGCGGTTGAACTCGTCGAAGCACGCCCACGCGCCGCTCGATGCCAGGCCCTGGGGGTGGGGTTGTGGAGCAGCAAGGGCGCACCACGATCGAGGGACTGCCTCAGCACGCAGCACGCGATTCCCCCATGGGGGCCAAGAAGCAACCCTGCACCCCAGCACACGTATGCGGCCGCGGGCACCGCGCGCGCCTTGAAGAACTTGGCCATGGCCAGGTAGTCAAGGCCGTCACTGCAATTGAACACGACGCACTGCTTGGCCAGCGCCTTGGCAAGGTCCTTGGTGGTCTCGGTCTTGCCCGTGCCTGGCGGGCGAGCGCGCGCGGCCGTGTGTTGGTGTGTTGTGTGTCTCTATCTGGCACGTGCTCAAAAAGCGAACCCAGCAGCTGTCCTCTAGACACCAGCGTGTGCTGCGATGCTTGTGCGTGCACCCGCCACCCTGTACACACCTGCTGGGCCCGCTGGCGCGCCGCCCAGGTTGAGGTGCAGCGCACTCATCAGCGTCATGTAGCACCTGAAGCCCGGGCGCGGCGGATGACAGGTGGTGTGGGTGTGGTGCTGGGGGTTTTCAGTTGGGGGCCATGCCCGGAATGGAGCCGGTTGCCAGGAAGCCACGCAGCAAATGCGCGCGCGCCAATGCACGGGCAAGCAATCGCGCCCTTCGTGCACCGGTCCGTCAGCGGCGTGATGACGAGGCGCGGGCTGTTGCCCAGGTACTCGTAGCCGAAGGGCACGGAAGCCTGTCGTTTGGCAAGTTGCCGTGCGTAAATGGCGAGATTGGCTGTCAGCACGCGTGTCTCAGACGCTTGCCGGCAGGCGGGAGGGTCGCCCCAATGCGCAGTAACTTCAGAGATCCTTTGCCTGACACCAAGGGGTGGCCTGGCACCAAGCGCACCTGCACCATGTCCACCCAGAGGTCATCGTTGCGCCAGTAGTAGCGCAGCCGCGACACCCACTCAAAGTCGGCGACGCGCTGCAGGCCTGCAGGACGATGGGGGAATAGCCGAGCATGCGCTGGGTCGTGGGAGTCGACCGCCAGCATAACACGAAGCTTTGCCACCACGCATTTGCCCCTTCATCTTGTGGTTAGCAGCAGCCCTGGCCAATCCACGCCCCTCACCCGCTTCCACCAGCTCGGCCACCACGTCCCGCGCGTGCACGTCGATCGTGATGAGGGCGCCCAGCATCTGGCGCTGCCCCTCGCTCAGGGGGCCGCGCACCTGCCGAGAGCGGAGGGTGCGCATGCAATTGTCAAGTCAGGCCTGGATGGTGCCACCGATCAGGACCACCCAAAAGTCATGCATCAACGTCAAACTGCTCGTGGCAAGTGACGCATCCCCCCTCCTGCCCAACAACACCAGGGCCCCCACCCGCTGACCAGGTCTGTGAGGCCCAGCAGCTCCTCGGTGCACTTTCCGAGGAACGCCGCGACGCTGCTCTCGGCCACCGCCGCCTCGACGCCCGACGCCCAGAAGACCTGGGCGGCCGACAGCACCGCCATGGCCGGCCAGTCGGTGACCCATTGGGTGCGTGGCTTGGTGCCGTGGGCGGCCATCGCCCCCATAATCTGCGGGTGGATGTGGTGGGGTTTGATGGGGCAGGAAGGGCTGGGGGGAGCAACTCGACGATTTGTACTCAACAGAACATGCCCTGCACCACCACTGCCGCTGAGAACGTGGCCTAACGCATGCACACGGCCCAGCAATCACTTCTCCATCAAGCAACCTGCAGCTTGCGCCTTTGGCCTTCACCTGCGCCCGCACGCTGCTCTTCATGCGCCGCTCCACCTCGCCCAGCCACGCCTCGACGTTGCCCTCGGGCCGCATAGGGCGGTCAAAGGGCACCTGCAGTAGGAAAAAGCCAACGTGCGTGCGTGCCTTGTCAGCATTTGGGAGCTTAAGATCACCAGCAGGCAGCAGGAACGCCCACATCAGTTGCTCAGGGCACCAGGAGCAAAGACGCGCGCGCGCCACGCAGGCGATGCCGGCCCGCCGCACGCCTCGGCTCTCACCCGCTCCCCCTCTGCGCTGGTCATCGCCGAAATCTGCAGCGCAGGCGGCGCCCCAAACTCGAGCGACGCGACCGCCTCAAAGCACTTGCGCAGGTGGGGCTGGACGGCGAGGGGGTTTCTGGCCTGGCTGAGGATCTGCAGCAGCTCGTCGTTGGACAGGAAGAAGAACCTTTTTGAGGGGCGGCAAGTTGAAGGCAGGGGTACGATGGAGGGTGTCAGTGTTTGCATGGGGCAGAAGGTCGGACGAAGATGGGCTGCTCCAGTGGTGGAGCTTTCGTGCAGTCGTATGTTTGCCCAGCTCTGGCTCATGGCAGTCTAAATGACTGAATCAGCTTCACTTCTAACCTGGAGAAGGCGAGCCGCTTGGTCTCCAGGTAGTCCGAGAGGCCCTTTTGGACGCCCTCCAGCAGCTTGTTGGACTCTGTGAGGCTGTCCAGCAGCTTGGGGCTGCAGCAGGTCTGCGGGTGCGGGTGTTGCATGGGCGTTGGAATAGCGGTTTGTTGGTACTCAGCAGGCTGTCGTGAGGCTTTTGATTCGTCCAAGGCTTCGGCACCCAAAGGAAGCCACGGCGCCCATGACCGCCTACACAGGCGCCCGCCTTCTCTACACACCTTGAGGACGCCGGGCGCGCGGCGCGCGGCCTCCATGGTCTTCCTCCAGCCGCGGTCAACGGCCGAAAAGCGCTTGGCCTCCATGGGCAGCTGCGGGGGCACGGGGCGGTTGATGAGATATGTGGCAGCGGTCAGCCGCTGCGGCGTCAGCGGAGGCATGCCTTTCGAGGGGGAAAAACTGAGACCACGCGTGCCCTCCCCCCGTAACAAAGCAAGCTGCGCCAGAGCTTGCTTTTGCCAGCTGGCAAGCAGATGCAGCCTCGTCCACACACCTGCTGCTGGATGTCGCTGCTGGCAAACACGGGCTCGAGATACATCCAAGCGCGCTGGAGCACGACCCACTGCTCCAGCACGTCCGACACCTGGAAAGGCAAGGGTCAACGTGTCGACAGGCGCAGGGCATTTTGAGTAGTTTAGCAGGGTGTTGACTGGTCAAACTGACCAGACAGCATGGCAGGAAAGAAAGGTGCTGGCGGCGCCCTCGCCCCCTTCAGGGCTTCCCCACCTCCGAGCCGGCGGCCCACCAGTCGCAGCTGCGTCTCCCACTTGGCCAGCCGCTCCTCAAAGGGCTTGCGGTGGGGGCTGAAGCCCATCGACTGCAGCATCACCAGGGCGTCGTCAAGGCCCTGCAGCAGCGCCTCGTCGACCTGGCAAGGCGGGGGGCGAGATCTTTTAGCAAACGGCCTGCGTCCTTCCACAGTGGCGGCTCGCGCATTTTTGCAGGGGGCGGTTCTTGCTTTCCCTTGAACAATTGCATGCAGCTGCTTTCAGCAGGAACAAGGGGTGCCGTGCGTGTGCAGCAAGCCAGTCGCACGGATGCAGACAGCGGGTGGAGGAAGGGGGGCGAGGGGCGGCCTCACCTTGACCACAAACGTGCCAGAGTCCCGGTAAGGGATGGCGCCGACCTCCGCCGCCTCCCAGTCAGCCGCCAGCTTGTCGAGGGCCTTGGGTTCAGGGTTTGGAGGGGGGGTAGCGGCGAGGTTAACAATGGCTCATGCGGACATTGCCACATGAATCGGGCATGGCGGCAAGCGCATGCACTTGCATTGCGGCTTAACGCTAGGCAAGCCGTTCGCCCGAGCGTGCGCTTCCCAACACCGAGACCTCAGCCCCTCACGCACACCTGCTCGATCGACAGCTCCTTGCCCGCGACGTCGGCGGCCGCCGCAATCGCGGGCAGGTGCGCCATCAGGCCTGCGTCCACCGCCTGAGACAGCGTCAGGCCGCCCTCGAGCGACACGGGGCGCCCGACCTGCGACGACAGCTGCTCCCAGTGGCGTGCGCGCATGCCGGGCGCGCGAAGGGCAGCGGCCAGTGGCGCGACCTCCTTGAACGCCTCGACCTGCAGGGGAACGAGGCAGGGGCGGGGGACATGCCAGGCTTTGTCATCAGTTGCCGTGGCCTTGGCATGGGCTCATTTGAGCAGCAGGCAGGGGGCCAGTGGGCGCAGGCCTGGCAGTCCGACCGCCTGGCCGCACCTGGGTCTTAATCTCTTCGCAATTTGACGCCATCTTCTCAAGGCCTCTCGACACGAACGCCTGCAAGCGACGGGCGTCAGGGAGGACGAACCCGCAGGGTGCGGGTGGTCAGGATGGCGCATGCAGCCCTGCTGCGAGCCCCTTTCCCCAAGCAGCAGGGCAAGTACCCAATCGGCGCCCAAGCAGCTTAGCGCGCATGCCCCTCGCAGCCTGCCCTCATACAAACCTTGCCAAGCTTCAGGAGCGCCTTGCTGGTGGCCGCCGTGTCTCGCTCGACGGCCTCTGGCTCCAGCGCCGACAGCGGCCCGTGCAGCCAGTTCTGGCGGTGGGCCTGGCGGGGTGCGCGGGCAAGAGGCAGGGTGCGGGTTCGTGCGCAGCAGGTGAAGGGCCGGGCTGGGGATGCTCACGAGACAGCTGGTGCGGAAGGGGTGTTCCGGCCCGCGCGAGCCCCTGCGGCCAGGACGCATGGCAGACCCGGGATTCAGCAGCAAACCTTCCAGTCTGCCGCCGTGGTCCAGAAGTTTCCAAAGGGCTCAAAGTCCTCCAGGAGCCGCTTGACAGCAGAGTAGTCCGTCTGGGGGCGGCCCAGGATCGCCTCCCTGCACGCCAGAGTAAATGGATCGACGAGTTAGCAGGCGCATCTGAATGACACATGCAAAACCTCGCAAAGCACCATGAAAGCTCATGCGTTTCCGCCCTGCACGAGCTGCCCAGGCCAACACAAAGGCCGCACCTGGCGTTGAACTGGGCCGCCTCCTTCTCGGCCGCGCGCATCTGCGTGTCTAGCGCGCGTGCCTCGGACGCGAGCGCCTCTGCCTTGGACAGATCCGAGTGGGCCTGCAGCGTGGTGACCGCCTGGGCAAGGGGGGAGCAATCGGAGTAGGGGCGGGAAAAGTGAGCCTTGATAGGCGCGTTGCGCTGCTGCACTTTGGCCGCAAGAAGGGTTTTGAGGCCCGAGCAGTCAAGGCAGACGCAAGCAGCTGGCCGCTCTTGCAACCTGCTGAGATCGTTCCAGCAGCGCTGCGCGACCATGCCCGGCCTGGGCTGCACCCAAAGGACCTGCCGCGCACCTGCGCCAGCCCCTCGAGCGTCTCTGTGAGGCCGCCCTGCGCCGCCCCCATCTCATCCACCAGGCGCCCCTGGTCGGACTCGAGGCCTTCCAGCGCGCGCTCGGCCTGCCGCATCAGCCGCAGCTGCGTCACATCACAGGGCAACGAGGGCGGCCGGTCAGGCGCATGTTGGACAGCTATGGCTTGTTCCAAATCGAGGTGGGAGTGACCAATGTGGCACGGCTGCCCTCAATGAGAGCTGCAAACGCAGTGCCGGCACATGGCAAGGGGCCCCTGATCCTCCCATGATAGTAAAACGCCCCCCCGGCGCTTGCCTGCCAGCCTTCCCCGGTGAGGCGGCCGCGGGCGTCCTCTTCGCTCAGCAGGTGGCGCATGCCCTCCAGGGCGTCGTACCACGGCTGAGATGGGTCGTCGTTTTGGAAGAGCATTCACGTTTTGGCGTTTGGGCTCGTTCCTCCAGACAGGCATGCCTTGAAAATCAGCAGCCGCTGGATTTGCACCCGCGCAGCCACTGTCTGCTGCTGGCTTACGTTGAACCCCAGGGAACCACAGCCAGCCGCTCACCCGCGCCGACTCTATCTCCGCCACCAGGGGCGCGATCTTGGCGGGCAGGTCCTGGATGAACCTGGGGGAGGGTCACGCAACAGCCAGCAGCAATGAACATGGGCGGGCAAAGTGAGGACAGCGACCGCATGCGCCCTGCTGCCTATACACGCATGCTTGTCCGCCAACCTGACACCCTTTCACAAAAAGCAAGCGCCGCACCTCCTTTGGGCGTCTACCTCCTCAATGCTGCCGGCCTTGGCCCGGAGCTGGCGCTCCAGCTCCGCAAATTTGAGGCCCGTTGCCGCCAGCAGGTCGCGGGGCACGCGGGTGGCGAGCATGCGGAGCGACGACGCGAGGCGCTCCTGCTTCCGAAGCAGCAGCTCGCGGACCTGCGAGGCAGGTAGGATGCATGGGGCCAAGGCACAGCGGCGTCACGCTAGGCCAATTCTGTTTGGCCTCCTCACTGCACTCTGGCGATGGCCGTTTTGAGAACACGAGCGGGAACTTTTCTTATTCCCAGCGACACCCTCTCTGACGCCAGGCTCCCCGCCTGCAGAGATAACAGTTGCACCCCACGCCGCCCGTCCACCTTGACGCAGTTGACCTGGACGAGGCCGAGGCAAACGCTGCCTGGCAGCGCCGCCTCCATGTCCCGCAGATCCGCGGCCGCGCGCGCGACGGCGGCCTGGATCTGTGGGGGAGGGGCGTGCGACGATTTGGGTGGGCCCTTAGGCAGGGTGCTGACATTGGCCAACGGGCGCTCACGCAGCCGGGTCAGGCGGCTCCCCAAATTCCGCCGGGCCATTTGAGGAACCTGATGGGAAAGAGTGGGCGGTTGACAGTGCACCCACATCAGTTGCTACACACCAGGGCTAGCAGTGGTGGCCCCGTCTCAGCCTTGCCAGCCCCTCACCTCGGACAGGGACAGGTCCTGGCCCTTTGCCGCCAGCCGCTCCACCTCTGCCTCTACGCTCATCGCCAGCAGGGGCTCATACCTGGCAGCGGCGGGAGCGGGCGCCATGCGCGTGATGAGAAGCGCACTTGCTAACAACTTGCGCAGTTGCGCCGGCGTGCGTGTCTTGTATTGGCATGCCAGCTCCCAGCCAAGGACTCCCTGCTGCGATGTGCAATGCATGCACCGCAATTACGGCCTTACACCGCCTTGCATTTGACTGGTCGCGCCACCGGCGGCATACCCGCGCCCTGTGGGCGCGCGCTCCCCTCACCGCCTGTACGCCTGAAGGTACGCTTGCATCGGCCGCAGCGCGCGCGCCAGCAGGGCGTCCAGCTCGGCCCGCGCCGCCGCGGCCTCGGGCTCGTCCGGGTGCGGGGAGGCGAGCTTGCGGGGCTCGGGCCAGAAAAGGTGCTCCATCACGAGGGGCTCTGGGTCGGGAAGGCCCTGGGGCGAAAGTGAGGCGAAGGCAAGTGGAGGAGAGGGGCGAGCGAGTCGGGGCGAGCGCGAGGAATGGGAGGGGGAAGCGACTGTGCAAGTGGGGAGTGCAAGGCGCTAGGGCCGGGGCGAGGGGCACCGGCTGGGGCTTACGCCAGCATGCAAGCCAAGTTAAGAGGTTTCAAGCCATTACCTGCAGCCGCTGCAGTCCGCGGGCAAGCAGCCCCAGCAGCCGGGCGTGCAGCGCCTCAGGCTCCGTCCCATACGCCAGCCGCGTGCCATCGGGCGATACAACGAGCTCAGCCGCCAGCAGCGGCGGCGCCCGCCTGCCGGCCCCAGCCCCGCCCCCTCCGCCGCCGCCCGCGTCGGAGCAGGTCGGCAGGAGACCCAGGTCGACGGCAGCAGTGGAGTGGACGGCGGCGTCGGGTGCGCAGGCCGAACGCACAAAGTCGAGGAACCTAGCCATGCTGGAGAGGGCGAGGTCCCGCAGCGTGTCCTGCTGCTGCAGCCGCACGCGCACCTGGGCAGGAGAGTGGGGGGTTGTGGCAACATCTTACATGCTTGCTGTTGGATAAGCTTTGTCGCTGCCAGCAGCTTCCAGCAGCCATGGCAAGCCTAATGACACTGCTGGCAGCTCTCTGAGTTGAGTTAAGCACAAACGCAATTGCAATCGCAAGACATGCACAATCCTAAAGCAAGCGCAAGAGCGCCCCCACCCCTCCAGCAACACCACTCACCAGGAAGCGCTTGAGCTTGCTGAATTCATAGGTGTCCTGCCGCGACTCCGACAGGCTGTACCAGCCCTTACCAACGCTCTTAAACTGGGCCCTGGGAGCGAAAGACAAGGGGCCAATCACGCATGTTAAGTTTAGGAGTAGGGCCAGCAGCACGCGCTTGCTGGTTGCACACGCAGCTGCACAGCGCACTGCCAGCTCTTGGCTGCGACGACTCTGCTGCAAGGTCAGGCGAATGGTGTTTGTTTGACGGCGATGCTCCAGGCAGCCTTGGACACCCAAGGCCAGCCGCGCCACCACGTCCCGCGCGCACTTTATGATATGCTTGATGGAGGTCAGCCAATTGTCTCTGAGGTGGTTGGCCGCGGCGTCGGTGGCGGCCGCCTGCGCCTGCTCAAACTCCTCGAGGCGCAGCGTCTTGGAGGCTTGGCAGCTGAACAGGCACACCTTGCGCGCCTGCGTGCACGGCGCAGCGTGTTAAGGGCCGAGTGCGACAGCGGAATGTTATTTGCATGGCAAAAGCCGCAACAGCCCCAACAGGCGAGACGGTCGTAACGTCAATCCACCCTGGCTCTGCACACAGCCGCCCAGGCCGCCTCCCCTCCCCCACACGCGCGCACCTTTGCGCACTCGGCGCGGATCTTGACCAGCGCGCTTATGACCTCTGGCTGAGTCAGCAGCGTCTTAAAGCTGGTCTCCCCAAAGCGCTGTCCAAACACCTCTGGCCCGTAGCCATCCGCGGCGGTGACGACGCCCGGCGCGCCATTGCTGCGCCGGTCGCCGGCGCCCGAAGCGCCCGGGGGAAGCTCGAGGGGCAGCAGCTCGGCGACAGCAGCAGGGCCGAGGGTGGGGTTGTCGAGCGGCAGGGGGGCGGTGCTGGCCGCGCCAGCCCATGCTTCTGCCGGCCGCTCGCCCTGCTGCTGCTGCGCCGCCTCGCGGGCGGCCGCCTGGGCAAACGCCATTGCATCGTATGCGGCCTGGAAGGGGAGGGGACATGGAGGTTCACCTATTGCCAAAAAGCAGCGCGCTTGGAGACAACAGTGCAGGGTAAAAAGCGGAACAGGGAGGCGTGAAGCTGCGCTCAGTTCCCTCTGCCAAGTACAGCACAACTTACCTTGTTCAAGGCACGCGCGTGCGCAAGGTTGGCCTCGCCCATGAGGCGGCTGGTGTCCATGAGGCGCTCCTTGAGGGCCTTTGTGTTGAGCGCCCCCTGCAGGATGCGGTTGACCTGCGGGTGTGGGGGGGCAATGGATGGGTAGGCTGCACGAGCGGCGGGGCTGAGTGGCGCGCGTGCAGGCCGCACACGGCTGCAACTGTCATTCGAAAGCTTCACCACTGCCTGGCCTTGCCACAAGCCCAAGACGCGTCCCAGCATGCATGCAGGCCCAGCACCAACCAACCTGGTCGGTCGACAGCACGGGCACGCCCTCGGTGGGCATGCAGTCCAGCGCCAGGCTGTACCTCATCAGAGACTCTGCCTGCGCGCGCGCCGCTTGCGCGGCCACGTACCGCTGGGCGTACCGCGCAGGGTCCTCTGCCGCGAAGCAAACATTGACGCGGGGCGCCCAGAACGCCTCTGGCTCTGGCTTGGCCACCGGCTGCTGGGCCCCAGCGGCGGTTGGTGGTCCCGTGCCCGTGCCGCAGTCGGGCTGCTCCTCCTGAGCCTGCTGCTGCTCCCATTGCTCCTGCTCTTGCTGCTGCTGCTGCTGCTGCTGCTGCTGCCGCTGCTGCCGCTGCCGAGGCTGCTTCGACAAGCGCGCCCCTTCCAGGAGCTGGACCCTGTAGGTGTCGCTGGCGTCGTCGCAGTCTAGGACGACAGCGGGCGCCCAAGCGACGCCGCCGCTCGACGCATCCGGCACGGCCACCCGGGCCCTCGGCCGCGCGAGCCCTGCCGCGGCGTGGCAGCAGGAACGAGTTGTCCAACGGCCGTAATGCTGCTTGGAGGCTGATGCAGCAGTTGAAGCAAGGCCTGGCCCACAGCAAAGCACTGGCAACGCCCAGATAGAGCCCAACACCCCCGCGCAAGCCCGCTCACGTGGGTCGGCGGGCACCCACTCCCGTGGGCGGCGGCTCTCAAAGGTCGTGTCGTCGAAAATCTCCAGCGGGAAGAGGGAGCCGTCCGCCTGGCCCGTGCCGCCGGCGCTCAGCCCCGGCGCATCCGCCAGCGCCGGCTGCCCCTGCTCCAGCGCCGCATCCCCTTCGCGGCCGCCGCCGCCGCCGCGCCCCGCAACGGCGGCGCGCACATCGGGCCCGCCGCTGCTGCAGCACCGGTCGCACTCCCGCAGCACCAGCTCCCTCACGTCCTGGCCCGCATACAGCCGCCGCTTCCTGGGGGGCCGGGGCAGGTGCGAGCAGGAACCGCGGCAGGCGCGAGCAAACCATGGAGCGCATGGCTGTGGTGCAGGGGGGTGGACGTCACCAGCGTGTACGCGGGCCCGGCCGCGGCCCTGCCAGGCCCATGCGCATGGCCCCGGCCCGTCCCAGCGCTGCTCACCTCTGGATTTGCACGGCGCGGGGCACGGCGCCGGGCGGCTGGGCAAAGGGCACCAAGACGCGCGGCAGGAGGTGCTGCTGCTCGTCCTCGTCCCCCTCGGGCGCCGCGCTGAGGGTGCCGCGGTCGCGGCCGTGGCCGCCGCCGCCACCGTGCTCAGC
>VIYE01000015.1:0-26648 GCA_008037345.1 Messastrum gracile | reverse complement strand
GTTATGGCTGCCGTTCACGGGTCCTTCTGAAAGTTTACTTGCATAAACCCTACGTATCTTCCCGTACCGGGCAGGCGTCAGGCTCTATACAATGGGATTTCCCCATAGCAGAGCCCTGTGTTTTTATTAAACAGTTGCCATCCTCTCTTTTGTGACACCCTTAAAACATATATTTTAAACACATGTTCAAGGGTCTAGCTTCCTCCGAAGTCACGCTAGTAATTTGCCGAGTTCCTTTCCCGAGGGTATGCCCAGGCCTTTGCTTATTCAGCTTATCCACCTGTGTTGGTTTAGGTACGGTTTATTTTTCTATTTTTAAACAAAGGTTTTCTTTAAAGAATGTTTTTTACAAACCTTAAACCTTTTTTGCAAAAAGCATAACATTTTCTTTAGAAATTTTTCCAGGTAACCTTTCTTTTTTAAAGGAATCGTATAAAAAAATAAAATAAAAAATTAAAAAGGTTTTTTTCTTGAACTAAACAAGATCAAGAAAGCTACCAACAAAGTAAATAGGGCAATGGACTCACATAGGGCGAATCCCAACAATGCATATCCCATCAATTGTTTTGCCATCAAAGGGTTGCGTCCAGCGCTTTGGATCAAGGATCCAAAAACAATACCAATACCCGCTCCCACTCCGGCCAATGCAATTAGAGCGCTTCCCGCTCCAATCAATTTTGCTGCTTGTACCATAGGTTTTTTCAAAAAGCAGAGACTCCCAGTATTGCAGTGGGGGGATTTGAACCACCATCCTTGGGTCATGAGCCCAGCGAGTTAACCATTACTCCACACTGCATTGCATGGTTAAAAAACATGGAAAACCATTTAAAAACTCAAAATATCCTTAGATTTTGAATAAAATCTAAGAATATCCTTAGGTTTTGAACAAAACCTAAGAAAATCCTTAGACAGTGAACCTTTCATAAGGTTGATTAATTCCACATCCAAGGTAGAACGCAAGCGATAGTGCAATACACAAAGGGCTAATCCTAAAGCTGTTTCCGCTGCCGCCGCAGTCATTACCCAAAGGGCCATCAACTGACCGTTCATATCATCCAACGCCACAGAAGAGGTTAAAAACACCAAATTCACTGCTAGCAACATAAGTTCAATGCAAAGCAGCATAATAATAAAATTTCGACGATTTAAAAAAGTTCCCAGGGCTCCCATCACAAACAAAACCAGATGGGTAAATAAAAATAAAGGCAAAAACATAATAAAAAAACTTTCTTTACAATAAAAATTCATTCCTGCTGCACGTTCCCGTACAACAACCTTGTTACGACTTCATTCCGATCGCGATCCACACTTTCATTTCCTAAAAGTTAAAACGCACCCTAGCAAAGAGAAAAACTCTTTTTAACCATTAAAGTTGCCTTTTTAACTTTAAAAAATTTCCAATGCACAAAACTTTCCGAACGTGACGGGCGGTGAATGCCCCGGGTAAGCTTCTAATTTTCACCGCAGCGGGCTAATCTGCGATTACTGGCGATTCCTGCTTCACGTTGCCGAGTTGCAAGCAACGATCCGAACTATGACCGTGTTTTTTAGCTTTTTTAACAAAAAGAATTGATACAGTCCTTGTCACACACGTGTAGCCCACCCCATATGGGCCATGAAGACTTGACGTGATCCTAACTTCCTTCTACCCATAGGATTTCCCATAGATAGACGTTTCGAAGCGTTTTAAAAAAGAATCCTTCTAAGAAAGAAGGGAAGAAGGAATAAATTCCTAAACCTAAACGACTCCTGAGCTAGGGGTGTGCCCGTGCCCAGAAAACTGGACGGCTTGGCACCACGGGCTGACGACAGCCATGCAACGCCTGTGCAAAACAAAAAAAAATTAAACAATATCAACGGTTCTCACACCAAGGCAATAGGCGTTGATCTAGAAACATAGGTTTCGTGCTTTAGGAACGGTATGTTTGTTTTCTAACTTGGATTGTTTAAAAAGGTTTGCATTTAATAATCGTGGATACAAAAAAAGGATTTTTTTCTATTTTATGAATAGATATAAAAAAAATAAAAAACAAAACCAAACACACAAAACTATATCGGTGGTAGACTAAAGCCCCGTACATTTTTGGTACTTTTTGGCTCTCTCAGTGAGCTATTACGCTTTCATTCCAGAATGGCTGCTTCCAAGCCGATCTTCTGAGGGTCTAGGCCAAAAAATCTCCTATACCACTGAGTCTACGCTTAGGGACCTTAATAGGTTTTCTGGGCTGTTTCCCTTTTGGCTTTGGACCTTTGCACCCAAAGCCTAGATGGAAAGTTTCCAAAAGGCATTCACGGTTGCCACGGGAGAGTAGGAGCTTAGACCTCCCCGCTCCCAAGACGTTCCCTAACTCCTTTTTTTAGAACTTTCCAAAGCACCTTTATGCTTTTCGCCAAAAACCAGCTATGCGCGAGCTTGATTAGCCTTTCACTCCTTTCCCCAGGTCATCCCAAACCTTTGCCACGGTCACGGGTTCGGTCCTCCAACGCGGAGCTTATCCGTTCTTCAACCTGCCCAGGGAAAGCTCGCTCGCCTTCGGGCGTTTTTGGAACAACTTAAAAAAAAAGAAAAAATTTATTTAAAATAACTTAAAATGACATGGAAGCTTCAAAGAAAGAAGGTTCGTGGTAAAAAGCATCCAAACGAGCATCGCGCAGCACCGTACGCAATACACATACTCCATCAGCACAGGTTTCAACACCTGCTGCGGGAAGAGCTCCTCCCCACACGTAAACCAGAGTAAAAATCAACACCCAAACCAAATCCACAAAGTGCCAATACAATACTGCCAAATCTAGGGCCGTGGATTTTCCTGGACTCGCACTTTTCAACGTGGCCAAACAAACGGCAAGGTATAGAAAACCTACAATAACGTGGAATCCATGAAAACCGGTGGTTAAGTAGAAAGTGCTTCCAAACACAGAATCGCTAAAGGTAAAAGCAGCCCCGCTATATTCAAGATATTGATAAGCCGTAAACAATACTCCCAATCCAATGGTTAAGGCTAGATTGAGAGCACAAGCTTGTTTTTGACCTTGGTCCATGGCATGTTTTGCCGCGTTTGCACTAAAATAGGAAGCCGCCAACAAAACCGTATTTAAGCTGGGACGTCGAGTCCAGTCTACGGGCACGATACCTACAGGAGGCCAAGCCATTCCAATGCTTACCGTGGGCATTAGAGCCGCATGCAAAAAGCCCCATAACAATCCCACAAAAAATACAGCCTCGGACACAATAAACAAAATCATTCCCAAATGCAATCCCTCTTTCACTTTAGAGGTATGACATCCCAAACTTCCTTCACGCAACACATCTCGCCACCATACACTGGCCGCATAGGTTAACGTAAACAAAGCAACACACAAAATGGTTCCTCCAGCGGCGTATTTATGAAAATACAACACCAATCCCAAAGCTAAACACAACATGGAAAAGCTGGTCATTGCTGGCCAAGGACTCGGATCCACCAAGTGATAAGGGTGGTGAGGTACCGCCCCTGCCCCGTGAGATTTGCCACGTTTTTGGTTCATGGCAACATGCGGGGTTTGAACACTTTTGTTTTTAAACATGTTTTTAAAAGCAAAAGTATTTGCACAAAACTGTTGAATAACTAGAATCATAGACCTTTTTAGAAAATAAGGTTAAGAATTCCATTCCACTGGATGTTTAGTGCATTATTAACACATATAATATTTAAAACTGAACTATGTTTCTACAAAACTGTTTAGCTGAAATAGTTTGTTTTTTGAGTTCCAGTCCAAAGCTCCTTTTCCCCATTCATAAACAAAACCAATCACCAATACAGCTAAAAACAACAAAAGTGCCGTCAGCCCAGCCCAACCGGATACGACACCACCTAAAACCCAAGGAATTAAATAAGCAACTTCAATGTCAAAAACCAGAAATAGGACCAGAAATAGGATCGCTACTAGGTAAAAACCTACGTCGAAAGGAGAACGGGCTTCTCCAAAGGCATCGTAACCACATTCATAAGCGGTTACTTTTTCCAAATCCAAACGTTTGGGAGCAATCTTCATGGCGGCCGCCAACATAATTCCTCCTAGCAAAGTAGCTACCAAAAAATAAACAAGAACTCCCATATACGGATAATCATAAGCAATCATTGTTAGGCTTAAACTATACTTTTAAATCTTCCACTTTTTGTGCTTAAAATTTAAGATAAAGTATTTTTATATGTGTAAAATATATGTTTAAAATTCAAGATTTCCTAAATGTTGATTTCATCCAAGAAATTTAGAATTCAGGAAAGTTCTTTTTGTATTCTTTTCCTATAAACCCTAAAACCTGTGCATCGTCAAGTAACCATGGGAAATAAATAAATTTTAAATAAACTAGGTAACACAAAAAAATAAAACTTTCCCCTAAGAAAATAAAAAATAAGTTAAAATAGAATTCCTTAGCATGCATAGAAAATAGAATACTTTTCATATTCGAAAGTTTTAATATTTTAATAAAAGTCTTTGTTATGGGATATCTTTACAAAATAAAAAGGAATTCCTAGGTAAAAATGTTACTGTATAGTAAAGCCCCCTTTTTCTCTTTTCAGTAATATCTATTTTATTTACTTTGTTTGCTTCAGTTATACTTTACTTTCCTATTTCAGTTATTTTACCTTTCTGTTTCAGTTTGCTTTCTTACTATATATAGTTAGTTTGTATACTTTCTTTTATTCACTTTCTTAGTTTAGTTCATTAGTTTACACTTGTATTTTAAGTATTTCTATCCACTCTAATTATTACTCTAATTACTTATTTTCCTAACTTAGCTTAGTTAACTTATTTACTTTCTTTTAGTTAGATTGTCTTTCTTACTTTCCTTATTTTACTGGGTTTATTTACTTGTTTACTTTATCTATCTTCTTTTGCTTATTTCATTCACTTACTTATTTATTTTAGTTGGTTTATTTACTTTATTTGTTTACTTACCTTATTTACTTTCTTACTTTATCTATATCTCTTTCTCCCCATCCTCCTTTTTTTTTTAAGTTTTAAATAGGAGGGAATTGGGTTTATAGGTTTAGAATATGGGTTATTTATGATTTTATGGTTAAAATTTAAAATATGTTTTTTCTAGAATAAATTCTATTAAAAATGGTTTATATAATTTTTATATAGAAAATGTTATTCATAAAAAATAAATATTATTTTAATAGTGTTTTATAAGAAAATTCTTAAAATATTTTAAACTATGTAAAAGAAAATCTTTAACACAAAAGGATAATTTTTATGAAAAGTGATCAATCTTCCTAAGTTCGATTTGAACGAACGGCCCTTAGATTAACAGTCTAGCGCTCTACCCCTGAGCTATTAGGAAATTTTAAGTTTTTTAAATAAGTTCCTTAAACTTAAGAAAATATGGAAAAATGTTTTAAGTTTTCTTAAACACTGTTTTTATCTATAGAACAGCGGATAACCCGATTTGAACGGGCAACCTTTGCCTTGGCAAGGCAGCGTTCTACCGTTAAACTATACCCGCAAATGTTTGTAAGGTTTAAAAGCTTAAAAAATGAAAAGGTTCTAACAATAAAATGGTTTTGCATTCAAGGGGTGGTAAGGTTTTACGCGTTGTTTCGTTTCCACCGCTATGTTCCACCGCCGGTCTACCCGGCAGCTTATGCCTTTGAGTTTCAGCCTTGCGACTTTACTCCCCAGGCGAAGTGTTGCCGCATTTGGCTTAACCCCAACCTTGTGTAGAAAAGAAAGGTCGGAGAAAACACTTATCGTTGACGGCGTGGGCTACTGGGGTATCTAATCCCATTCGGTACACCACGCTTCCGCGGCTGGGCGTCAGTTTAAGAAAAGGTAAGTGCCTTCGCCGTTGGCATTCACACCCATATACTTCCATTCTACCGGTTCTTGGGTTGTTCTCTTACCCTAGGTTTAAACTCGAGTGCAAACGTCTTTTAAACAAGCCCCGACCCTTCGGGGGGAAGGTTTTAAAAGAAGATTGTACCACCGACCCGCGCTTTAGGCCTAGTCCAGATGCTTAACACTTTCCCCCTCTGTCTTACCGCGGCTGCTGGCACAGAGTTAGCCGGGGAATTTCATGGAGATAAATCTGGATTTGGCTCCATGAAGAAAGGTTTACAACCAAAGGTTTTCTAATCACTTTTCCGCTTATGAAAAGTCCCTTTCTCAGGCTAGCTTGATCAGGCTTTCGCCTATTGTCAAAGATTCTTCACTGCTGCCACTTAAATGGACGGACCGTGTTTCAGTTCCGTTGTGGCCATCCCCCGTGAAGGGAGGCTGTGGATCCAGGGCTTGGGCAGCTGTGACCTGCCCAACAACCTAATCCAAACCGGCATAAACAATCCTGGAACTATGTCTTTTCAATAAAGGATTCACCTTTCAAGATGGATAAAACACCGGTTATCACGCACCCGGGCGCGTTATTTCGAAGAAATAAACACTTGCATGTGTTAAACCGCCTGTGCGCGTTCTAGCAGGGCCAGGCTCAAACCCATTGAGTTTTTTGTAAAAAAATAGAAAAGTTTCTTTAAGTTCAAACAATGTAGAGTTTCCTTAATTTTTTGAATTAAGAGTTTCCTAAATTCAGAGAATTTAGAATTGCTTGAAAATAGGTGAATTTTTTTTAAATATCCGGGAGTGACGGGACTTGAACCCGCGGCCTATGGCTTGACAGGCCATCGCGCTAACCAACTGCGCTACACCCCCCTTCTTGAATTCTTTGAATTCAAAATGTTTAAATTCTATGAAAAATTAAAGTTTCATAAAATATAAACATGTTTGTTAAAAAATGTTAAAAATGAAAAAAAGTTAGAGCCTTCCCGTGACACACCGGAGGCTAAGGCATCCTTGCGACTTAACACTTCATGAAGATAGAAGCTGGCTAGCAAGCAAAACACACCACTTTGCAAAACACAAACAATCGCTTCCAATCCACTTAAAGCCATCAACAAACCAGCTGCCAAAACAGTGACAGGAGCTCCTACCACCATGTTTAAACATAGGGCGGGCACCAAAGCGAGAGCGGTCACCAAATGGATAAGTTGGTGACCTGCTAACATGTTAGCCCACAATCGAACACCTAGGCTAATCGCTCGAAAAGCATAACTAATAGATTCCAGAAGAATAAACACTGGAGCCATAGGCCAGCTTGGGCCGCTCGGCAAGAACAGTTTCACAAAGCGCATGCCTTGACGTTGAATTCCTACATAAGTGATTCCGGTTAACAAGGCTAGGCTAAATCCCAAAGTGGTTCCTGCTTGTCCGGTAATAGCTTGGCACAAGGGCACCAAACCAAAAATATTGCTGGTAAGCAACACAAAAAACAACACCACCAACCAAACCCCAGTTGTTTTGCGTTGAACGTCGCTGTTAGACACCCAAGCAGAAGGCAAACGGTTGGTAAAACCAGCCACGTTTCCATTTCCGCGCAACCCCAAGGTGCGACCTTTCAAGTGCACACGTTCCAAGGTTTGGTTGTACCAAAAAAGGCTGATCATTTTTCGCAATCCAGCCATTGCACTGTTTCCTGCCAAGGCAGCAGAATGGTTTTGCACGTGGGAACCCACCGCTGCCAACACAGCCAAGGTTACCGTAAGAGCCCACACGTTGCACCAAAAAGCATACCCTAGGAAAGGAAAATGCAAACTCATCAAAGGAACTGCTTGCCAGGTTTCTCCGGCAGAGGCAGCATTCATCCACAAAGACCAATTCATTTTTTGTATACAAAGCATGGGCACGGTAGGACTTGAACCTACAACCTCAGGATTATCGGTCCTGCGCTCTAACCAGTTGAGCTACAAGCCCTGCAGGTGTTGTGTTGTTAAGGTATCTATAAATCTGTATTATCTTAAAACGGAGTTTCCAGGCCTACTTCTACTGAATTAAGCAGCTGTTCCAAAAAACTCGCATGATCATGTTGCAAAAGGCACCTTGACACTGCAAACAGCATTCAAGTGGATGATAGCACGAAGTTTCAGTTCTATTTCACTACAACCTGGGGTTGTTCTTTTCACCTTTCCCTCACGGTACTGGTACACTATCGGTTACCTAGGGTTTCAAATAGGAGGGTGGTGCCCCCTTTGTAAATTCTTAAACAAATTTTTCCTGAATTTAAAAAATTCAGAGAACCTGAATTCAAGGACTTTAGAGGTCCTATAAAATAGCAAGAAGATACTTTCGTGGAGATATCCTACAGGGCTCTCACCTTCTTTGGCCCTTGTTTCCACACCTTCCAAAAAAAGGCTGTTGGTGTTTTAATCAGGAGGTTCGGTACGAAAGAATAAAGTAAACATCGGGGTTTACAAAAACGAAGGCTTTTCCTTCCGGGGTCGCTCACCGCTATTGCCGGTTTCTCGGTTGATTTTTTTAGCCTGCTCTAGGAGGTTTCCATTGGCAGGGGTTCACATATCTTTTGGGTTTTCCATGGGAAATCCGTTTGAAAATTCGCAAACGGCCTTTCGTGGTCAAACGTCCCTAGACCTAGGTACCAAGGCATCCTCTACGTGCGTAAATATAGAGCGGCGGAAGAGACTCGAACTCTCAACATCCGGTTTGGAAGACCGGCACTCTACCATTGAGTTACCGCCGCAAAAAATATGAATATTTCAGCATAAAATAAAAAAATATGAAAGATCCAACAGCATATTGGGATCTACCAAACTTTGTTGAACGTGTTCTTTCATCTGGTAGGCCCAATACCACTGACGGCCTAGCACTTTTACAGTAAGTGCAGGCTTTGCCACCAAATCATCAAAGGTATAAATCAAGGTTAAGGATGGCAAAGCAATCAAGGTTACAATAAGGCTAGGCAAGATAGCCCACACCAATTCAAGGTTTGTGTGATGATTAAAACGTTCTGGCATGGGTTGTTTTGTGTAGTGAAAACTGCTTACAATACGCGCTCCCAACCACAAAACCAAAACTAAAATCACCAACAGAAAAAAACAAATATCGTGATGCAAATCGATAATTCCCTCCATGCTAGCAGTTGCAGGGTCTTGAAAGCCCATCTGCCATGGAGTAGGTGCATCCGCAAAAGATTGTGCCCATACCCAAAAAGTCATAGGCCCGCTTAAAAAATAGGTTAAAAAATAAACAACACGGTTAGACCTCTATCCGTGAAACTTTCACTTGTACACTCCAATGTGCGTGTGCGGTGTGGCTGGGCATTTCGCTAAAAGGCTGGGTTTTCAAAGAAACCCACAGAGTAGCAAAAGGAAGAAGACTTAACAAGGTTAGCCAAATACCAAGTTGTGCTACACCCGTGGCATAGGCCACGATCCAGTCTGCTAATCCCGCGGTCCACAAGGAAACAACGCTTAAAATAATCAGGGCTGCAGCCATATACGTGAACACCAAAAGTTTATGTTAAAAAAGCTCTTATTTTTTTTAATTTTCTTTAAAACTTTATAATTTTAAAAAATTTACCCATTTAAACAAAATTATTTTATAGATAGTTAAAATTTACAGATGGTTAAAACAACTTGTTCTACGAATGGCGGGATTTGAACCCGCACAGTTCTGGAACTAAAGCCTTTTGAAGGCTTCGCGTCTACCGTTTCGCCACATTCGTGTTTTTCCGTTAGAATTCTTCACGCTCGGCAGGACTTGAACCCACACTCCCCGAGTCCGTAGCTCGGTGCTTTATCCGATTAAGCTACGAACGCTTGTTCTTCTCTGCGGAGAAAGGCTAAGGGCGGAGTCGAACCGCCAACTACGCGGTTTTGCAAACCGGTCACCCCACCACTAGGCTCTTAGCCATAAAATTTAAATGATTCTGAAGTTTTTGCATATACACATATTTATAACTTAAGAATTTTCTTAGATTTTATTCAAAATCTAAGGATATTTTTAAAAGCTTTGCCAGGTTTAGAAGGATTCGAACCCTCATCGTTGGTTTTGGAAACCAAAATGCTAAACCATTGCACCATAAACCCTTTTCCAAGAATTTTTCAAGCGCTTTAAACCCAGGTCATACATATTTTATGTTTGCTTACGTTGATCTATTTTGAATGAGCCAAGCAGGGTTCGAACCCACGACCTTCAACTTGTAAGGATGACACTCTACCAACTGAGTTATTGGCTCTAAAAAAAATTGCGGAAAGAGCAGGATTCGAACCTGCGACATCTTTAGGATGTAAAACATTAGCAATGGATCGCTTTAAACCACTCGGCCACCTCTCCAAACAAATATACTTATATCCATAAACTGAAAGTTCTTAAATCAATATGAACACGAGGAAGCTAAGGCTAGCCAGTGAGCATAAAGCATAAGAGGCGCTCCATGCCAAAGAAGTAAAGCAAGCAGTCCCCAGGCCAAAGCAATCATATAGGCGTTCGCGGGGGCGATAGATCCGTAAGATCCCCACTGGCCCGGCATATCCACATAAGCAATCTTTAGAATGCGCAAATAATAAACCGTGCTTAGAAGAGTGGACACCAAAGCAACCGCAACCAACACATACAAATGGCTATTTAAGGCCCACCAAAACAAACCTAGTTTTCCCAAAAATCCTGCCACAGGAGGCAATCCTGCCAAACTTAACATCACTCCAGCCCAGGCTGTGCTGGCTGCTGGGGAGGTTTGATTCAATGCAGATAAGTCCCAAATATATTGAGGTCCAGGTAAGGTTTGACCTGGGCGATGGAAAGGCCACATAACTAAGCCCCACATGGCCAGATTGGTTAGCAAGTAAAGAGCTAAATATACCCAAAGAGAAGCAAAGGCTTCAGAACCTGCGCACAAAGGCATCAGCATAAATCCCATGTGGCCTACACTGCTAAGGGCTAACAAGCGCTTCAATTGGGTTTGGGCTAGGGGAGCCAATGCTCCTACCAGCAAGGAAAGGCTGCTAAATAAAACCATGCTGCTGCCAAAGGTAGCGCTCCAAAGGGGATGCCAAGTGTGCACCCAAAAACCAAGCACCGCAATTTTAGGCAAGGTGCTTAGGAAAAGTGTAACACTGCTCCAAGCTCCCATGTAAACATCGGCCACCCAAAGATGGAGAGGCGCAGCAGAAAGTTTCCAAAGCAATCCCAAACTCACCAACCACACCCCTACCCAAAGGGTTACACTGGGTTCTTCTTGGGTGCTTTGCACAAACTCTACGAGTGCATGGCACTGGGTAAGTCCGGTATCCCAGTAGATAAGTCCAATCCCCAACAACAGTAGACAACTGCTAAAAGCACTTAACAAGAAATACTTCATACCTGCTTCAATAGAATAAGCACTGCGATAATTTAAACTGCAAAGCACTACCAAAGCAAAGCTCTGCAATTCTAGACAAACATACATGGCCATTAAATCTGTTGCACATACCAACAAATGTTGACCTAACAAAGCTAGCAACATTAAAGTTACATATTCCGGGTGCACAATGCCTGCTTTTTTTTGCCAAGAGAGTCCCATTCCTAGGACAGCTGCGGCAAAAAGCCAAAGAAAACCATTAAGCTCTACACTAAACAGATCTTTCAAAAAAACACCCCCGGCCATCAAAGTGTGCAAGGGACAATAGGATACCAACAAGAACCCTAGCAAGCACCAAGGAATGGCCCAAGCTCCCAACAAAGCAGAAGCATGGCCCGGTCCACTGGAAGGCGTTGCAGGTTCCATATCTAAACTTTGAGGTGTTTGAGAAGCTTTGTACATTTTAAGCAACGCTTGAGTGGGGGTTCCCGCAGTTCCCTGAATACAAACACTGTTTAAAGGAATAGCCAAGCGCTCTTCGAAAGCAGTTGCACCTGGAGTGATTCCATAACATAACAAACCAAGAAGGGTTACTAAGAAAAACACTTCAGGCATCCAAGAAATTACATCCATAGTCATGGTTTTTTTGGATATTTTTAACTCTTTTTCTTTAGGATTTGGCGTGGGTTTGGCAGGACTCGAACCCGCACTCCGTGAATTAAAAGTTCAATGCTTTACCAATTAAGCTACAAACCCTTATAAGGTGTTTGTTTATAGAGCTTTTAAAAATAAACTTTTTCAACTATTTTTTATAAGATTATATTTATGCATAAACCCTACAAACTTAGCAATGGGGAGAATCGAACTCCCGCCCATGGATTATGAAACCATAGCTCTGCCATTAAGCTACACTGCTTTTCAACAAAGGTATAAATTAAATATTCGGAAAGAGCGGGATTCGAACCCACGATCCTAGAAGGGAAACCAACCTTCCAAGTTGGCGCTTTAAACCACTCAGCCATCTTTCCATTCAAAGATGATAGAGCAATCTTTGATTTAAACTTTTTTTAAGGATTTTTTTGCTTTAGAAATGGAAGAAAAAGGTTTTTGAAATCCTTTTTTCTTGCCTAAACGACGTACTTTATGGGTTGTTTTTAAGGGGTTATATTTTTTAGCTAAACTTTTATGGGCAAATTTAAACAAAATAGGAGAAGTCTGAATGTAGCCTACCTTGTGAAACAAACCAATTCGGGCGGTTAAAAACTGGGGAAATTTTTTTCTTTTGTTTGGTTTTTTTTGGAAACCAGATTTTTTTTTACGTTTATAGAGCAAATTTTTTTGACTAAAGGAAAGAATTTGATTCATCCATTCGTAACCCTTAGACCATAAAGACGCGTAGGCCTGTTCACTATAAAAACAATAATCTTGAGACAGTCCTTTAGAAGAACGCAAGGATCTTGGGAAAATTTTTTGAGCCATGGAAACAATAGGTTTAGAGGTATTTTTAGAACAAATATTTTTAAATTTTCTGGGGCAGAAGGATTCGAACCTACGCATGTCAGAATCAAAATCTGATGCCTTGCCACTTGGCGATGCCCCAACATCAGGAAACCTTGTATTTTTTCAAGGTTCAGAAAGTTCCAGATTCAAGAAGCTTAGGTGGTTGTTTTTTTTAAACCTTAAATTTTTTGGGGTTTAGGCAGGTTTTTGCTAAAAAAATGTTTCTTTTTAGAAAAGTTAAAAAAAGGTTTTTTTACAAACCTTTTTTTCCCCATAAAAACTCCTTTTTGGTAGACTTTGTTCATCCAAACAAAGGGCTTGTGTTGATACATGGAAGTATATGCTTCTGCAGAAGAATAACAAGGCCCTGCAGAAAACAATAAACTCCACAAGAAAGTAGGTTTTTCTCCATAAGGGGGTTTAGAAAAACCCCAGAAATCACCTGGATACATAAAAGTATTTTTTTTCTCTTTCTTGTTTTGTCCTGGTTTTCCATTTAACTGGCTTTGAGGTAGGGTTAAAATAGGGAAGGCGGAAGCATGGGTAGGAACCATGCCACTTTTAAGCAACACCATGCCTTTCAAACTATCAAACCCCATCGCCATGGACCAAAGCGTTGGAAGCACGGGGGAAGACAAATGTTTAAGCTTTTGCAAAGTTTTTTTTAAAAACTTTTTTCCTGGCTGACCCATAAGGTCAGATAACACTTTAAATGCTTTTAATTTGGTTAATAAATTTTTTTTGCTTTTTACCGGCCACACAACCCCCGGCACTAAGGAAGGGTTGTTAAACATCCATAATTTATGAAATAACAAGGAACGAAAAAAAATCCAAGAAAATGGAGCATTCAATCCTTGATGCAATGCAGTTTGCCACAACACTTTTTTAGATAAAACCCTACCATATTCCAAAGAAAAAAAGGTTTTTTGATTTTTAAACATTTTTTTACGTTTAAAACTTAGCTTTAACAAAGGATTCCAAGACTGCAAACTTTTTCGTTGAGAAGTTGCATAGGGGAAAGCATTAAATTTGCGCAAAAGAGACGTTTTCATTAAAATATATTTTTAAGAGGTATTCAAAGAACAAATTAAAAAAGTTTTGCGCAGAACAGGACTTGAACCTGCATGATCTATGTCATTAGAACCTAAACCTAACGCGTCTACCATTTCGCCATCTGCGCTATTTTTTTTGTTTTTAAGGAAAACAAGGAATACACGTTTCCAAAAAATCAGAGCAGCAGGATTTGAACCTGCGACCTGCGGTTCCCAAAACCGCCGCGCTACCAAGCTGCGCTATGCTCTGTTTTTAAAAAAAAATGCCAAAAGTCCGATTTGAACGGACGACCCAAGGATTTTCAATCCTTTGCTCTACCCCTGAGCTATCTCGGCAAACCTATACCAGGTTATTGAAAATTTAAAAAATGAAGAAGCTAAAGAATTTACAGAATAAGGTTTATAAGCTCCAGCAAGCCATTGATCCGCCCAGGCAGCCACACAAAATGCAGCTAGAATCCCAAAAAATGCCACGGTAGCCAATTGACCCAACACTACAAAGGGAGCTTCCACGGGTTGATGTCCTAGGTAGGTTAACAATAGGAAATCTCCAATCAACGCCCAGGCCAAGGTTTGATGCAAGGAGCGAAACAACGGACTGCGACAGTTTGGTTTGTGCAAATAAGGCAGTAAGGCCAAAGCAGCAAAAACCAACCCAATGGCTGCAACCCCAGCCAACTTATTTGGAATGCTGCGCAAAATAGCATAAACCCACAAAAAATACCACTCAGGCACAATATGGGCCGGAGTGGAATAAGGGTTGGCAGGAATATTGTTGTCGGGATGTCCAAGAACTTCAGGGTAGAATCCTACTAACCACGCAGCAAATGCAGCCAATACTAGGGTAGCTACCAAATCTTTAACATAAAAATAAGGGTAAAAGTCTACCAAATCGGTTTGAGCAGGAATTCCCAAAGGATTGGTGGATCCGTATTGGTGCAATGCTGCCAAGTGAGCTAGACTCAACGCTGCAAGAATAAATGGAAACAAATAATGGAAGCTATAGAAACGGTTAAGAGTTGGGTTATCACATAATGTTGGTTTAAAAAAAAATTTACTTTTGTTTGCAACAAAGTATGTAAAACAAAAATAAAAATCTTCCCCTAAAAGGGGTTTAAACGCTCTTTTCATTCCTGAAAAGTTCGGACTATATCATAAACAAGCTTGATAAATCTATGCTTGAATTTTATCCAAGATAGTAATATTGGTTTTTTTAAAAAACGATAGTTTGTTTGGAATTTTAATTTTACAATATGGAGAATTTGTTCGCAGTTGTTTTACCCATTGAATGTACTGAATACGTTTATAACCTTTCAATTTAACAGGAGCCTTTTGCAAAAATTTAAGCGTGTTTTCACAACCAGAAACACTGGTTGTTTTCAAATGAAAACAACCAGTAGGCTCGAATAAAACATTTGCTTTTAATTTTAGACGTATTTTAATGGCTGTTAACAATAATAAGCCATCTAAAGTTTGTCGAACACTAAAAGAGCAAGTTAAATAAGCGTTTTTTTGTTTTTTTGGAATATATGTAGAAAAGCAACCTTCACCATTAATAAATCCCACAAGCCAACTATTAAAATAAGAACATTGAACAAGATTTTTGGGGCTTTTTTCTGGAATTTCAAAAGTTTTATCAGATTCCAAATCAATGGAATAAATTGCTTTTTTCTCCATGAGGTGGTATCGAAAAAAAGCATATTGGTGGACTTTTATTCCTAACATGGGAAAACTGTCGAAAATAGGTACAACTTTATGTATTAAATCTTTCTTTTTTCGAACTTTAAAAACAACCACGTCCGGTCGATCTTTTCGAATTCTTACGAAACCAGAAAGTTTATATTTATTTTTAATTTTAAATAACAAAGGTGCGTCTCTTTTGTGAAGCTCGATTCCAAACTCGTATTGAAGATATTTTCCATTTTTAAAAACTCCAAACCATCCATCTGCTTCATAAAAACCTACCAACCAAGCTTGTTCCTCTGCGTTTAGTCTCTGAGACGCTGGTTTTGCACAAAAATTTCGCACATTCCATACATCTGCGGATTGACTGTGAATAAAAGGTATTTTAACAAACCCAATCATACAAAAAAGAATAAAAGATTCTTCGAGAAGGCTGTAACCTTTTATGAAAAAGTTGTTCCCGCAACAAGCAGAGTTTTCTAGATTTTGAAACATCCAAAGATCTAGCTGCCAATATATAACAGAAAATCCGCCCCATAGCCAACCCACAATGGAAGTTCCCACCACTGGCAAGGCACTTGCCAAGCTGGTAATAACCGTTGCTCCCCAAAGACTCATTTGCTAAAGTTTTTCTGCTTTTTTTAAATTTAAAGAATTTCCTAAATTCTTTAAATTTAAAATAAAACAAACAAAACTTTTCGACTGTACATTAAGCACCCTTTCAGGCACCCACAAGTGGACCAGTCTGTCGCGACACTTTTCTGTATCGACGGTCTTATTTTCTAATACAAATTTTATATTTGAAAAAGTTAACCGTTTTCACTTGCATTGCCTTTTTCTTATTTAAAATTCTCTAAAATGGTTTTTTTAAAGAGTGTAAAAAAGACTATAAGAATTTGAACTGCTTTTTTAAATTTTTATTTTTTTAATTTGTAATACATGCTAGAATAGGGGTAAATTAATTCTGTTAACCTGGGCATACTGCTTTTATGGGTATATAACACAAATTTATTTTTATGTTTTTGCATGGTTGTCTTTAGTTTAAATTTTGTGGTTAATAAAAAAACTAATGTTTCCACTTCTTTTAGAGTAAAATATTCTGTGGCAATCTTAACTCCATATCCAGTATAAGTGCCATCATCCATAATCTATACGGCCAAGGCTTGAGGTGTTAAGTATACATTTAAACTTTCTGGCAATTGTTTATCGGTTTCATTATACCAATCCTTATGCCAAAAAAGAAAATTGCCAAATGTAAAAGTTTTAAAACGCATACTGTAATAAATTTGGTTTTGTTTCCCTAAACTCTTGGTATAGGAAAATTTTTTATCACTGCAGTACCCAGTTTCCACCCATTTTTTATGCAAAAAAGTTAAATAAGCTTTGTTTTTATAACTATAGTGCAAATGAAGCCGAGCTTCTTGCCTATGTTTTTCTAGATAACCATCGCCCAAAAGACTCCCGGCTAACAAACTGCAAATCTCTTGGTCATGAGGACCGTATCGTTTTGGGGCAGACACTTTAGGATGATAAAAAGAGCCCCAAAACATAGTAAAAAAGCAGAATCATAAAAAATTGGAAAATTTAAAGCAGCAGAATTTATCTTATTTAGGGCCAAACATAAACCCCAAGGAAGCACGTATCCAATAAAGGCAGTTAGAATCATTACCAATAAAATAACCACTCCCAACAACCAAACCAGTTCGCGAGGTTGAGCATAGCTGGTGTAATACAATCCTCGAAATAAGTGCATGTATACCACAATAAAGAAAAGGCTTGCTCCATTGGCGTGCAGATAACGCAAAAGCCAACCATTGGAAACATCGCGCATAATATGTTGAACGCTGTGAAAAGCTAAATCCACATGGGCCGTGTAATGCATTGCTAGGAAAATTCCCGTAGCGATTTGCAACACTAAGCAAAGCCCTGCCAACACTCCCCAATTCCAATTGCCACTCAAATTGGAAGGTGTTGGATAAGAAATAAGATGGTTTTGAACCACGGATAACAAGGGTTGACCCCATAGGCTTCCGCGCAAAGAACGAGAAGAAGTTGCCATAAAAAAGAAAACAAAAAATAAAAAACCATGGAAGATAAGATTCCGGAGCGAAGTCGATACTCCAAAATCTTCCGATTTTGTGACAAAATCCTGAAATTCTGGCTTGTGATAAGCTAGGGACGTCTGACTTTGTCCCAAAGCCAGGAGTTTCCACTTTGGATACCACCTTTTGAAAGTCTACAGAATGTTGCACAAACACGTCATGCAACGGTGCATGCACACGACGTTTTAAGGTTAATGCAACCGCTCCCATCATAGCCACCAGCAATAACAAGCTGGCTAACAATAATAAATCCACATGAACTCCATATAGAGCTACCCCTAATTGAGTTAAAGGGGAATGGGATTCAGAAACCCTTTGCCAGGATGTTTCTAAAGAGGGTTGAACAGATGGATCCCAGGAAGTTACCCACAAGGGTGTTACAAAAGGGCTTTCTTCTAGGGGTTGCCAAAGCAAGCTAACTAAAGCTAGCACCAGGGTAAAAAATAACAAACCCGCCACCGGATAAGTTCCGCGTTGGTGAGCCACCATTTCCGTGGCCGGAATATCTAGCAACATAACCACGAACAAAAACATAATCGCTAAAGCTCCAATATAAACCAGCAATTGCAAAAGTGCAAAAAACTCAAGTCCCAACAATAACAGCAAACCAGAAGCATGCAAGAACGTTAGAACTAAGTAGAACACGGAGTGCACTGGGTTTTTGGAACGCAACACCAAGGCTGCGCTTACCCAAGCCCCGGTACTCATCCAAAAAAACAAGGAATTCATATGCGCCTAGGTTTTTCCCTTGTCTGGGTTTTGCTATGATTTCACCCATAAACAAAGTTGTGAAACCTTGTTTTATGGGAATAACTAAATTGTTTTTTTGCAAAATGCCTTTTATAGACATGGTGGCCGAGTGGTTCAAAGGCGCTAGACTGTAAATCTAGTGACAAAGTCTACGCAGGTTCAAATCCTGCCCATGTCAAAAATACGAAAAAAGCAGATATCTTCATGGCGAGCATAGCTCAGAGGCAGAGCGTTGGTCTGTGGATCCAAAAGTCGCGAGTTCAAATCTCGCTGTTCGCCCATTTTTAAAACCCAGTTTTCGTTTTTACGCCTCTATGATTTTTTATGTGCTTGTACAAGTTTTAGCTACCGTGGTACCTTTATTATTGGCTGTGGCCTTCCTAACCCTTGTGGAACGTCGAGTGATGGGAGCCATGCAGCGTCGACAAGGACCCAATGTTTGGGGGTTTGGAGGGTTGCTTCAGCCTTTTTTTGATGGATTGAAACTCTTGTTAAAAGAGCCTATTTTGCCTAGCACCGCAGATCAACCCTTATTTTTGTGGGCCCCTGTGCTTACATTTTTAACCAGCCAAGCTGCATGGGCAGCTTTGCCCACAAGCCAAGCAGGAGCAGTGAGTGATTTAAACCTAGGAACTATGTATTTTTTAGCAATTGGAAGTCTAGGCGTTTATGGAATTTTGTTAGCAGGATGGGCCAGCAACAGCAAGTACGCCTTTTTAGGGTGTTGCCGTTCCGTAGCCCAAATGATTAGTTATGAATTGCCTATGGGATTAATTGTGTTAACCATTGCTGTTTTAAGCAACAGTTTAAATTGGAATATTTTAGTGGAAAGTCAGCAATCTATCTGGTATCTGGTGCCCTTGTGGCCTTTGGGACTTATTTGGTTTATTTGTTGCTTAGCAGAAACCAATCGTGCACCTTTTGATCTGCCTGAGGCGGAAGCAGAATTAGTAGCAGGATACAACGTGGAATACAGCTCCATGGGATTTGCTTTATTTTTTATTGGAGAATACAGCAATCTTATTTTAATGAGCACAGTCACCAGCATTCTTTTCTTAGGAGGAATTCACGCTCCTTTAGCCTTGCTGTCTTTTTTGCCAGGATCTTTGTGGCTTTCTTTGAAAACATTGTTAGTATTGTTTACTTTTATTTGGGTGCGTGCAACACTTCCGCGCTATCGTTATGACATGTTGATGAACCTCGGTTGGAAAGTTTTTTTGCCTTTAACCTTAGCAGGTTTCTTGTTTAACGTGGTTTTAATTTTTGTTTTTCAAATGATTTCAAATAGAGCTTTCTATAACCAAACCTTTTTTATAAGTTTTGTTTAGAAGCTTTATTTGAATGTAGTAAAAAATAAAAATTGTCATTTTTTAACTTTTTTAACAAAAATAATGTTATTTTCTTTCATTTTTAAATTTAAACAGCAAAATTCTTAAAAAGTATAGTTAGAATACCACAGAAATTTTGTTTAGCCCACCAGCAACGGCTTGTGGATAAGGAACAATGAATCATTGGAACGCAATTTATACCCGATGGGTATGTTCCACCAATGCTAAAGACATTGGAGTTATGTACCTAGTATTCTCTGCTTGGTCTGGAATTATGGCCACAGCAATGAGTATGGTTATTCGTATGGAACTAAGCAACCCAGGGCCTGGGGTGTTGGCTGGAAACGGTCAACTTTATAACGTGATTATCACTGCTCACGGTCTAATGATGTTATTTTTCGTCGTAATGCCTGCTTTGATGGGAGGATTTGGTAAGTTTTCTAGAGTCTTCTTGCTGTGTTCTAAGATTATTTTTTTCATGATAATTTATTCTTTTATGGTTCAAAAGGATGTTTGCAATAACCCCACTTTTGTTTATTCCATGGATTTTTTTTTTAATCCAAGAAAAACTTTTCTTCAATTTAAAAATAAAAAGTTTTTTTCTATAAAACCTTTTTCCAAAGATGAAAAAGAAAAAGTAAAAGATATGCATCTTTTCGGAAGTTATCTGGCAGGTCTGGTAGAGGGAGATGGTTGTGTGGTAGTGCCCGATGAAGATCGCAGGAAGGGTAAAAAAGTTTACCCTTTTGTAAAAATTTGCTTTAATGCCAACGATGCACCCTTAGCCGAAAAGTTGCAAACTTTTTTAGGAGGGCACTTAAGGTGGAATAAAACATTTACCTATGTTGAATTGGTGATTTCCAAAGGAAAAGACCTTGTTTTATTTTCCAATTATGTAAATGGTTATTTTCGAACGCCCAAAATTCAAAAATTCCACGCCTTGCTAAATTATTTAAACAAACGTTTTAGTATGGATTTTCTATTGAAACCGCTGGATAAAAGTTCTTTAGAAGAAAATGCATGGTTTGCAGGATTTACCGACGCCGATGGAAATTTTGCTTTAAATATTACCCAACGTAAAAAAAATAACCCCAATTTACGAATCCAGCTTTTTTATCGTTTAGAATTAAAACAAGGTGTGCTAGCCAGCGCAGCTGGTCAAGCTACTGTACCCGCTTTTTTTGAAGTTTGCACAGAAATTGCTTATTTTCTAGGCGTATCCTTATATACTCAAAAACGAGTTCAAGGCACCAAAACTTTTTGGAGTTATCTTATCGTTGTGGCCAGCCAAAAGTCTCGTGAAAAGGTAGTTGGCTATTTTGAAAAATACCCTTTGCACAGTTCTAAATATTTAAATTACAAGGACTGGGTTAAGGTTTTTCAAATGAAAAGTCCCATGAGTTTGGAAACAAAACAAGAATGTGTAAAATTAAAAGCAAATTTTAACAGCAAACGAAAAGTTTTTGATTGGAGCCATCTAAAGGAATGGAACCCGTCATTAAAACCTTTATATATAAACCATACCCATGAATAATAAAATCTGGAGAAAAAATATTAAAAACACCAAAAAAGACGGAATAATTCCTTAAGCCTAGTTATTCCGCATTTGTTTCATTTAAATGTTTAAGCTTAAAACAAATGTTCTATTTGCCTGTTATAAACGCAAGTTTATAATGTAATGTTACTATTTGCGGGAAACTCCTAAAGTCATAAAAACCTTGGTTTAGCTGGAGTTTTTAAACTTTTTTTCTATAAAATAAAAAACCTAAAATTCCTTTTATATCAAACCAGGTTTAAAAATTTTATGAATAATGTAAATGGAGTTTTTAAAAACTTCATTTATTCATGGACAATCCGCAGGAAACCAACGCATTTTTGAATGCTAGTAGGATCCTCAGAGACTATACGTAACACAACTTTTTTTCCTAAAATAAAAAAGTTGAAGATAGAGTCCGGTTTTTATGGAAACATGAAAAATTACCCGAACTGGCTTGTACCCGTAATGATTGGGGCTCCCGACATGGCCTTTCCTCGAATGAACAATATTAGCTTCTGGGTTTTGCCAAGCTCTTTAACCTTGTTGTTGTTGAGTAGCTTGGTAGAGCAAGGAGCTGGAGTTGGATGGACCGCATATCCACCTTTGTCCAGTGTGCTAAGCCACTCCGGAGCTTCTGTGGATTTGGCCATCTTAAGCCTTCACGTGGCTGGAGTTGGAAGTATCTTGGGATCTATTAATTTTTTGGTAACCGTGGCAAACATGCGCGCCCAAGGAATGACCTTGTATCGTGTACCTTTGTTTGTATGGGCTTTGTGTTTTATCAGCATTTTGTTGATTGGAAGTTTGCCTGTGTTTGCGGCAGGACTTACCATGTTGTTAACCGATCGCAACTTTAATACCAGCTTCTTTTTGCCAGCAGGTGGAGGAGACGTGGTGTTATACCAGCATTTATTCTTGACTCCCTTAATTAAATATAAAATTCATTCTACTATATGGGATTTTTAACTTAAATCCGTTTTTTTTGACTTTTTCTCCAATAAATAAAAACTATCAAACTTGTGCGTTGTTAAAAGAATGTTCTACTCAATCTTTTCAACAGTTTCATGATTATAGAAAAGAAGTCCAAAAAAACGTAAACCCGGTTTCTGACGATTTTTTGTCTTGGTTTGTTGGTTTTTTTGAAGGAGATGGTTGCTTGACAGTAAATAGTCGTCAAGATCTTACGTTTGTTATTACTCAACATACGGAAGATATCCAAGTTTTAAATTTTATTCAATCTACTTTAGGTTTTGGAACAGTAATTCCACAAGGACAGCATACTTCTCGTTATACTGTTCAAAATTTGAGCGACTTGTCTAAAATTTTATTAATTCTAAATGGAAACGTTTTTTTACCTTCTCGTCAGAAACAAATTGACAAATTTATTCAACTATTCAATCAAAAAATTCAGAAAAATCAACGTGGAAAATTCATCCACTTAAAGACTTTTCCGTCTTATGGAATTAAGAAAAAAGATCCAACTCTTCAAGATGCCTGGTTTTCTGGTTTTATAGATGCGGAAGGATGTTTCAGTGTAAGTTTTTTACGCGGTTCTCAAACCTTTCGTATTCGTTGTCTAGTTACACAAAAAGGCACAGAAAACTTACCTTTATTGAGTTCTTTAATTCTAATATTTGGAACGGGTTCTATTGAGGCTCATTCTAAACCGAATGTGTTTTCTTTTGTAACTTCTGGAAGTAATTATTGTTTAAAAATTTATTCTTATTTTCAACGTTTTCCTCTACGCACAAAAAAAACTCAAAGTTTTATTTTGTGGAAAGAAGTTAATCAAAAAATTCAACTAAAAAATCATTTAAATGAAAAAAATCGAGTTGAATTGATTGAAAAAGCAAAAAACATTAATAAGTAAATGATTTTTAAATCAGCACATATAGATGAATGAAAATATTTTTTTAAAATATAACTAGGAATAAAGAGTGTTATAAAACGAAAGTTTTAGAAACCGAAAAGGCAAATGCTGTAAAAAAAAAGAAGACCTTTTCGTGTGATCGTTGAAAAAATCATCGACGAATAACTCTCTAGTGACAAAGACTTTTTTTGTTGCAACACTTGTGAAAACGGTTAAAGACTTGCCTAGTCCAGACCGTCGGAGTTCCTTTTTTTTTTGGAAAATCGCTACAGACTGGTACACTTGTGGATAGATTTGAACTTTTTGTGAAAGTTCCTTACACTCAGTGCAAGCGCTTACGCACTTGAACTTGTGTGAAATCTGTTTAATATACAGTCGGACATTCTTTTGAAATATCAAAAGATCAAAGTTTGTGATTTTGGTCCTATAAGCATTGGCGGTGTCTTTTTTATTTTAGACACAAAAGTTTATAGTGAATGTTGGGTTTTTTGGTCACCCCGAGGTTTACGTACTAATCCTGCCAGCTTTTGGTATTGTAAGCCACGTTATTAGCTTTTTTGCACGCAAACCTGTTTTTGGTTATGTGGGAATGGTAAACGCCATGGGATCCATTGCCATGGGATCCATTGCAGTGCTTGGATTTATCGTATGGGCTTGAAAATGATGATGGGCCTCCCCGGTTGCAAAGCCGGGGTAAGAAATCTTTCTATATGCTGGAACCTTCTTTAAAAGTTTGGTTCGAAAGGTAAAAAATTAACCATTTTTTCAAAGCCTTCGAAAAAATCCAAATTTTAGAACAATCAGCCGGAAACTGCGATAGCATTTTTGCTAACTACACTCTTTTGATATTTCAAACAAGAACAGAACAAGGATGAAAATCCTTCCATTCTTATTTGTTTTAGTGCTTAGGATTATTATTTAGGCTCGCAGGATCCTCAGAGACTACACGAAAGATAACTTTTGAAAAGAAAAAAGTGTTTAGAAAGGAATATTATGAATTTTTCTTTACTAGACGTTTATTGGGTGGTGGGTTTTTTGGAAGGCGACGGATGTTTAAGTATCACCAAAAAGGGCGCCCAACCAGAAGTGTTGAGCATGGTGGTGCGCCAAGCAGACCCCCAGATTTTATTTAAGCTAAAAAAGCAGTTTGGTTTTGGAAGTGTGTTTATAGCGAAAGATGGATACTGGAGTTGGTGCGTACATGGTCCTGGTCCTCTTTTAAGGTTGATTAAACTGTTGAACGGCCGTTTGGTGCTTCAAAAGCGTTTATGCCAGTTTACAAAATTCGTGGAAGCCTACAATAAAAAATACGGAACATCCTTGGTTTGTCAAACAAAGACAGCGGTGGTGAATCTAGACAATGCTTGGCTTGCGGGTTTCGCCGATGCAGAGGGCAGTTTTAGCCTTCGTCTTTTTTGTCGAAAAGACAACGGCCAAGATCGTTTGAGAATCCGTTTTCATGTAGACCAAGCGGATGCTTTGGAAGACTTGAAAAACTTGCAAAAAATCCTAGGAGGAACTTTGATGAAGCGAAAAACGTCTGGCCTAGAATGTTATCGTTTAATGGTCGACACATGGAACCGTGCCCACGGATTGGTTACTTATTTTCGCAGGTTCAATCCGGAAACACGCACTCTTAAGGTGCGTTGGCTTCGTTATTGGCGCGTGTATCGCTGGTACGTTAACGGGGAATGGAGCGTTAAAAAAAACAAAATTCTCCACTTGATTACCTTAAACCGTCGCTTAACAAAAAAACCCCCGGTTCCTTTTCTTTTCAAAAGTTAAAGATATAGTCCGCAACTCTAGAAGCTCCAGTAAACATGGGGAAGATAGGGTTTTGCATCACATGTATGCTGTAGGATTAGATGTGGATACACGTGCTTATTTTACCAGTGCTACCATGATTATTGCGGTACCTACAGGTATTAAAATTTTTTCTTGGTTAGCCACTTTGTATGGAGGAAGTTTGTGGTTAACCACTCCTATGCTTTTTGCACTTGGATTCCTAGTATTGTTTACTATTGGAGGATTAACAGGAATTGTTTTGGCCAATGCAGGAGTGGATGTGGCTCTTCACGATAGAAACATGCATTCTATGAATGTTTTTAAGAAAAAAATCTTTAAAAATAATTCTAAAAAAAAGAACTCTATGGAAACTTTGGGGAGTTTCTTAAAAAACAAAGACCATTGGATTCCCTTTTGGGTTGGATTAATGGATGGAGAGGGAAACTTTCAAGTAAATCATTGGAGAAAAAAAAGTCTTCAATTTCGCTGTGTGATTAAACTAAAAAACACAGAGGCAAACTTGCAAATGCTTAAGGATTTAGCTTTTGTTTTAAAAGCGGGACGTGTTCGCTTGGACACGAAAGCAGATCAAGTATGGTGGGTTGAAGACCAGAGGGACAACATTAAACAATTGGTTGCTTATATGAAAATTTATGCTCCTTTAAGTTCTCGCATGATTTGTCAGTTAGCTTTTGTGGAAGAATTTCTAGAAGAAAAAAATAGGCCTATTTCTGAGCAAGTAAGCCTTTATCTAAACAAACGACATTTTAAATATGCAAAACAAAAAGAAATCATGTTTATACAAAATGCACACAATGTTGTTTCTTGTTTTTACTTTTCTTCCTGGTTAAGTGGTTTTATTGAAGTAGAAGGATGCTTTTCCATTAGGAATGAAAAAAATAACCAGAAAAAACGGGTGCTTAGCTTTTCTGTTTCCCAGAAAAATGACCTTTTTTTGCTGGAAGCCATTAAAATGTACTTAAAAGCTAGCAACAAAGTTCGAGAAGTTTCTCCTGATTTTTTTGTTTTAGAAATTTATAAAAAAAGTGTTCTGGAATTGTTAAATCAACATTTTTCTAACTATCCCTTATTGGGAGAAAAAGAAAAAAGTAAAGCATTTTTTTATGAAAACATTTTTAAAGATATTTCTTAATATTATATGAATATAAGTGTCGTGATGTCAAATGGCTGTGAATCTTAACCTAGATTCGGTTTTCTAAAGAAATGAATATTTTAGAAAGCTAACGGTGAAGTCTAGAATGCTTTATTTGGAGATAAAGAATTAAAAATAACATTGCTTATTTTTCTTTCTAGAGAATACCGTGGAAACCAAATTTTTTAACATTTATTGTAAAGTTGAAAAAAAGTAGGATCCGTAGAGACTATACGCCATTGTTAGAATAGAATTTAGTTTCAAAATTCTAATAAGATAGAGTCCGATCCTTGCGGTAACGCAAGAAATAACTAAAAAAAAATATGTTTAGTTTTTAGTGCTACAATTGACTTATTATGTTGTGGCGCACTTTCACTATGTATTAAGCATGGGGGCGGTTTCCGGGATTTTTGCTGCCTTTTATTTTTGGATTGGTAAAATTACCGGTTGCATGTACCCGGAAGCTCACGGGCAAGCTCATTTCTGGCTTTTCTTTATTGGTGTAAACTTGACTTTCTTTCCAATGCATTTCCTAGGATTGGCAGGAATGCCGAGGAGGTACTTGGACTATCCAGACGCCTTTTCCGGATGGAACGTGGTGGCCAGCCTAGGAAGCTATATGTTCAAGGGTCTAGCTTCCTCCGAAGTCACGCTAGTAATTTGCCGAGTTCCTTTCCCGAGGGTATGCCCAGGCCTTTGCTTATTCAGCTTATCC
>VIYE01000014.1:0-19863 GCA_008037345.1 Messastrum gracile | reverse complement strand
GGCTGCAGCGGCGGCCCCTGCGGCCTCCCTGCCGCTGCTGCTCAACCCCGAAAAGGGCAAGGGCCTGTCCGTAAGGGGCGAGGTCGCGCGGGAGGGGGGCGCGCCCGTCTACCGGCTGCACCTGCACAACGGCAGCGCGGGCCCCCTCGACGGCTTCATGCTGCAGCTCAACAGCAACGCGTTCGGCCTGGCGCCCGCCAACCAGACGGTCGCGGTGGGGACGCTCGTGCCGGGCGCGAGCGGGTCGGCGGCGGTGCCGCTGGCCGTCAACCCCGCGAAGTTTGCGCCGTCGCCGGTGTCGTCGCGGTTGCAGGTGCGGATGCGTGGGTGCTGTGCGGCTTCCTCCTTTCTATTTGGCTCTCTGCTCCTTGTTCCTTGTCCCCAAGCGCTTTTGTCTGCTGCAGTCGTGGGCACCACGCTCTTGCAGGCAACCGCTGACCCCGCCTGCCGAATAAACTTGTGCACGCGCGCCCCTGGTACCACCACCCTGCCCCATGCCCGACCCCAGAGGCTGCCCCTCACGTCTGACTGCCCCCCCCCCTCCCCACCCGGCCGCAAAACCCCCTCCCTCCCCCCCCCCACCCACACACCTCTGCGCCCCAGGTCGCCCTCAAGACGGGCCAGCTAGGGGTGTTCTATTGGGACGACGCGCTGCCGCTGCCCGCCGTGCTGGAGGAGGGCGGCACCGTCGACGGCAACGCCTTCCTGGCGGCCTGGCGCGCGCTGCCGCAGGAGGTGGCGCAGCGGCTGGACGCGACCATAGGGGACATCGAGGCGGCCAAGGCAAAGCTGGGGGCGGCGAGGCTGTTCGTGCTCGCGCACCGGCCGGTGAGGGGCGCGCTGGTTCTTGCGGGCGCGGTGCGTGAGGTGGAGGCGCTGCATGCGGGCAGCCTGTGGGCGTGCACGTTGTTGGCATGCCGGCACAAGGGCCTGCAGCGCTCCTGCACGGCAGCCTTTTGTTCCCCCCGTGGGCCCTCCGCGATCTCTCTCCCCCCCCCCCAGCCAGCCCCTGGTGCCTGACCCCGGCCTCGCCCCCAAACGCGCCCAACGCCCCCGCGCCACCAGGTCCCCGGCACCGGGCAGGACGCGCTGTACGTGACCGGGCGCGCCCCCGGGCCCTCGGGGCCCACCCAGCTGCTGCTTGAGCTGCGGCTGACGCGCGGCGCGCCGGGCGTGGACGCCGCCTTCAAGGCCGACCGGCCAGACCTGGCGCCCCTCGTGTTTGACGCCGTCACAAGGGCGCTGCGGCAGTGAGGGGGCTCGGGGCGGGCGTGCGGCCGTCTGCAGCTGTCCCGGGCCTTGGTCCAACGGCTGGCCTTCAGGCTGGCTGCCCTTGAGGCCCGCTTGCGCCCGGGGCGCGCATGGCGTGGACGAGAGTGCGTGCGTGCGGCGGTTCCCACCACCCCGTGTCCTTTGCGCGCGGCCAAGTGTAACTCTGTCGGCAGGCAGGCTGCGCAAGGGGTTTTGAGAGCCGGATCCCGTCAGTCGGGCAAACAGGGGCGCGCCTGGTGACCTCTCCAGCGGGCCACCCCCCCATGTGGAGGGGTGCGCGATGGTGCACGCCATGGCCAGTTGGAATGCGCCGCAAGGCTCCAGGCGCAAGGGGTGGCACGCACGGGGAATGCATGCCGCTGCACCATCGCACGAGAGCGCGCCTCCTTGCTGCAGTCCGCCGGCGGCTGGGTGACAGTGCGCCCGAGGGCCAAGCTCTAGACATATAGACGTTGGTTCACGATATGTGGAAAAGTGCGGCAAAGCCCATGCGCAGCAGCCACTCGGGGGTGAGGTGAGGCGCACGGGGCATGACCATCGTGACGCTGCTGGCCCCACGCCGCGCCCAGCTTTTCTTCGGGTTACCAGCTGAATAACAACGCCTTGCGCAAGCTATCGCATCGTTTGAGCACGCGCAACCGCCAGAGCTGAAGGGCAGCCTGCCGCCGCTTCAGCTCGCCGTGCCTTGGTGTAGGCCGTCCACGCTCCCGGCCGCCGGCAGTCAACCGCCGTGTGCGAGGCCGTGCACGCCTGCACGCGCAATATCAAGGACATCAGGTTTGCAGGCCGCAGGCAAGGGCGCCTTGGGAGGGAGCTGGACCGATGGCCAGGGCATGCGCATCGCCGCGCCAACGAGCACGCCCCCGCGGGCGACACCAGGGAGGGCTGGGGTGGCGTCAACAGCCAGGGGCGAGTCCCATGCCTGCCTGGGCATGCCGGGCGAAGCAAGCAACTGCGAAAAAGAGCGCCGCCGGCAGCTTGTCACAAGCCCCCCTCCAGCGACACATGCGCGGCGGCCGCCGCTCAGCGACAGGGAGCGAGTCGTGCCGCTGCCCCCAGCCCCTCAACCCCCCGGCGTCGCCTTTGGGCCACCTCCCCTCATGCCCCCGTCCACAGCCGTCCCCCCGCCCGATGTCGGACAAGCCGGCGGCGGCCGCCGCCGCTGCCAAGAAGGTGGCGTCGGCGGCCGCAGGCGCGGCCTCCAAGGCGGCCGCCAAGGGCGCCAGCAGCAGCGGGCCCCCGCAGCTGAAATGGGACGGCGCGATAACCATCGTGGTCCTGGCCCTGGGCCTGATTGTTATGATGGCCGACTGGCTGGCGCCCCACCTGACGTTCACGCTGATGGCAAGTCGCAGCTGGGCGGGGGGAGGGCTGCGGGTTGAAGTGGGTCGTGGCCCTGCTTGGGCGCAGCGCACGCGCCCCCATTTTTAACTCGGCCCTCAGCTGCTGTGCTTGCAACCTTAACCGTGCGTAACGCTGGGCCGGTCGAACAGAACGATGCAAGCGAGGTGTGTTGTTGCGTTCACTCCGCTGTGCCCCTCCCACTGCCACACCGCAGGTTGGCGTGCTTATGGCAGCCACAGTCATCGACACCAAGGCCGGCGCATCGGGCTTCTCAAACACCGGCGTCCTCACGGTGCGCGCGGTCGTGGGGCTGGGGGCGGCTCGGCGTGCTCGACTGGGGGCATGGTTTCCTGCGCTCATGGCAGCAGCAGGTGCGGGTGCATGGATGGTGGCCGGCCCGGCTGGTGCGGCTGCTCCGAGCCCACCAACCCTGCCCGCTCCTCGACACGCGCACGACAGGTCGTGGTGCTCTACGCGGTGGCCGAAGGTGTGCACGCCTGCATGCATGGCCAGCCATGGGTGGGATGTAAATGGGCATTCGTCTGCAGCAAGGGCCCAAGCCGTGATCCTTTTGCTTGCTTGCAGACTTGTTAGTCGTCCCACTGTGCCGTTTCTCTCACACGCTTACTGGCCCGCAGGCGTATCTCAAACTGGAGGTGGGTGGGCGCCGAGGAGTACGAGCAAGCCCGCATGTGCCCATCCCCAGCCACCAAACAAGCATAAGCTTGCAAGCACGGAGCATGGTCCATGCCCTAGCTGCTTATGCAGTCGTCCGTCGGGGCCGCACTCCAGTCTCACCCGTCCCCACCGCGTTTGCCCTGCTCACGCCCCTCCATTTGCCCTTGCCCCCCCTATTGCTGCCAGGCCTCGACCTCGTCATGTCCCGCGTGCTGGGCAAGTCCAGGACGTCGCCACGCGCCGCCCTCATCCGCATGATGCTGCCCGTCGCCATCGCCAGCGCGTTCCTCAACAATGTGAGCGGCCGCTGTGTGGGGTGGGGCGTGGTGGCCCGTTCGCAGGCATTGGGGCGGCCAGGCCTTGGCAGGCCTGAAGCTGAGACCTGGCTGCACAATCAGGGGGGTTCGGTTGTCAGGCCTGTGTGCAGCAGCCAGCCACTTGCTATTAAGTTGCTGTTGGCTTTTTGGGGCACCACTGCTGCCTGTTTGCGGCCGGTCGTCGCGCCGGATGTCTTGCTCTGACTCCGCTGCTTGCACCCTCCGCACCGCGCATCACGGGGCGGCCGCCCGCAGACCCCGATCGTCGCGCTGATGATCCCGATCTTGATCAGCTGGTGCGAAGGGAGGCTAATGAGTGAGCGAATGACTGTCCGCACGATGCTGCTGGTTCAAACCCCAACAAGCCTGCTGACCTCCTGCCGCATGGCGCATTCACGCACGCGCCAACAACACGCATGCACCCGCCCTGACCATCAGGGGACGTCGCTGCAACGTATCGCCCAAGGTCCTGCTGCTTCCCCTGTCCTACGCGTCAATCTTCGGAGGCACCACGACCTTGATCGGCACCAGTACAAATCTGGTTATCTCCGGGCTGCAGTCACGGCGCTACCAGGGCACGCCAAACGCCAATTTCAAGTGTGTGCATTGCAGTTGGGGGCCTGGGAGATGCGTGGCTTGGGTCGCGAGAGGTTGGGCTGTCGTACTTACTGCGCAACCCACCTACAACAGATCCCCCTGGAGGCCAGGCTGCCTTCGTCGCCTCCCACGATTCGCACTCCCTGCCGCCCTGCCCCTCCACCACAACCTTCATCAGCTTTTTCGACATCACGCCGTACGGGCTTCCTTACGGGGTCTGGGGCTTTGCTTTCACCGTCCTCGTTGGCTACCTGCTGCTCCCCAAGGTGAGTGCTGCTCTGGGCATTTCAGACCAGGGCAGGCGTGGTCGCGCCCACAACTTCCGGAATGCACCTGTGAAACCCACGCAGCTGCTGCGCAGCACCAGCCTGCTGTGTGCTTGCAGGCTCCCATGCCTTCCGCCTGCCCAAACGCAACCCTGAGCACCCCGACCCACCCAACGCTGCTGGCAGGATACCGGCTCGCGCCCCAAGGAGGACCTCCTGCTCGCGGCCAAAGTCGGGGACCAGCAGAGCAACGTGAGTAATGGGCGCATCACACCCCGCACCCGCCAAGGCAGGAGCACCTTGCTCGAGCTGCCGCCCCGCTTGTCTGCGGCAAGCCCCCTTGTTATCCTGTTTGCTCGGCATGGTGGGGGCAGCAAGCATGGAGCAGCAGCAAGCCGCATCAGCAACATCGGACTCACCAACATGCAACGGCCTGCCTTCCCTGCCCCAACGACCCGCCCCTTCAGCGCTTGCTCTGCCGCGCCGAGCGCTCACTCATTGCGCCACCGCCACCTGCGACTGCCCCTAATGCCTGCAGGTTGCTGGCAAGACGCTCTCCGAGTCAGGCCTGCTGGAGCTGTCGGGCGTGCGCCTCTTCTCGGTGGTGCGCTCCAACCAGGTCATCTTCAGGCCCTCCAACACCCCTAAGGGCTCCAGCGGCCTCCTGGGCACCCTCCTCGCGCGCCTGCGCGGCCTGTTTTCGTCCACAGACGGCGTGAGCCGCGCCGGCGGCGCCGAAGCGGATGCATCCCCTGCCGCACCGGGGGCGCCGCCGAGCGCGCCTGCAAGCGACGGCAGCAACGAAAGGTCTGGAGGCCTGGTGGTGGACATCCACGACGACCCTTCGGCCGGCAAGGGCGTCGCCCCAGACACCGTGGTGCTGCAGCCTGGCGACACTGTCTACTTTCAGGTGACTGGTTGGGGTTGCCACATCGTGTGTGCGGGGGGAGGGGCTGGGAGGTGGCACGCGCACGCGCGCGTGCGTGCATGCGTTTGCATGCCTGCGCGCGTGCAGTGGCTGAAGGTCTTATCCGCCAAGCACGTGCTGCTGGTGTTCGTGCTCATGCTCCCTAGCCTTTGGACCTCCTCAAACCCCCTGCCTCCCCCCCCCTTCCCTTGGCACGACACCCCAGGGCGACCTGAAGCAGCTGCAGCTGCACGCCGACCGCCTGGGCCTGGCACTCATCACCAGCGGGCAGGAGGACCTGCAGACGGTGCGTGTATGAGGCGTGCCCAGCGCATGGCGCGTCGAGCGCAGCTGGGCCATGAGTGGGCCAGCAGAGGGTGTGCACAGAAGCCTTCCACAAAGCACAAGGATCTGAATAGACTCCCGGCGACCTGAAAACAATCACTCCACCTGTCCCAGGTGCTCCACGCGGCCGCCCGCGGCCAGCTGACGCTGGTGCCCTCCGCCTCCCAGTCGGCGCGCGGCGGCGGCGCCGCTGTCATCGCGCCTCCTTCTGATGGTGAGCCGGCATGGCGGGGAGCTGGCGCGCAGCGGGCCCAGCAAGGCAAATGCTTGCTGGGTTGCCCCCCCCAAAGATGCGCACCCGGCAGTCCTCGCTTGCTGGCAGTGGTCCTCCTTGCTGCTTGCTCACGCCTGGCACACACCCTGCCTCTTCCCTGTGTGGCCGCTTCTAGCTGCTCTGACCTTCCCTCGAAAGGACAGCGTCCTCATCAGCCGCCGCGCCAGCCTGGGCTGGTCGGGCGCAACCATGTGGCTGTTCCGGGTGCGCCAGTGGCCTTGCCGTGCGGGGAGTGAGAGAGCGAGGAGTTGGAGCATGGAGGGCCTTGCATCGAATGCCCATGGGAGGGGTTGCATCGGCAACTTGCGTGCTTCCAGTCAACCGTGCAGCCCTGCAGCACCCTGCCTGCCCCCTGTTTCACACGCAAGCGCTGTCACCGCCATGCTCGCACCTCTGCCGCGCCCCACGCACCCCTGCCGCCGGCATCACGCCTCCGCAGGCCAACGTCAAGAAGGGGGCCTCTGTGGTGGGCAAGGAGGTCGGCGACATCGACTGGTGGCGCGCCTATGGCGTCATCGTGGTCGGCGCAGAGCTGCGCGCCAAGGAGAAGGGCGAGCACGCCGCAACGCTGGGCCAGCTCGTGCTCAAGCCCGGCGACCTGCTGGTCTTCACCGCGAGTGAGAGGGGGGAAAGCTTGAAGCTGCGTTCGCTCTCCTGGGCTTGCGCCCGCGCAGGGATATTCAACTTTGCCTGCTGCGCTGTCAGCAGGATGGGCAGCCTGCTGCTGAGCTTGCCAGCAGTGGGGCGCCCATGGGTGAGGGCTGGCTAGGGCTCCAACTCCCGCAAAGCATCAGCCATGGCCAACGCCAACAGCCTCTTACAAACAGCTGCCCGTGGGCCCTCGCTTCGCAGGGAACGACTTCAACTACACGACGAGCGCGTTTGCGGCCGACTTCAACAAGGTGAGGTTTGTGCGGCACAATCATTGTGCCACACAAGCCATGATGGCTTGTGTTGCCAGCAGGCTCGCCTCCCGGGTCCTTCCATGGAAGCGGGCCAGCAGCCAGGAGAGGTTGGATGCATGCAAGTATGAGAGCGCAGGCCACGCATGTGGCCATCACGCGAACCTGGAATTTATGTTGTTGTGGCGCCACCGCCACTGTGGCCGTTTCTGTTGTTAGCCCCAGGGCAGGCGCTTGCACCTGTCGTGGCTGGGGATCACACACGCAATGCTGCCACCTCAACAGGTCGAGTTCGTCCACGACCAAAAGCCCAAGGACTTTCTGATCGCCCTGCGCGTCAAGGCCAAAGGCGGCGCCGCGGGCCAAGACATCGCCGCCAACGGCCTCAGGGACATCAACGGTGGGCGAGCGGGCAACCGCTAGCAAGCCTGGTGCAGCACTTGGCTTGGATCAGCAGTTGGATTGAATCAGCAATATAGCATCGTGGCCGCTGCATGCGGGAGCTGCTGCATGCTGCTGTTTCCTCCCGTTCCTGCTGCCCTGAGGCTGCTACGGCTGCTGCTGCTGCTGCTGCTGCTGCTGCTGGTGCTGGTGCACCCTTGCTTGCCGTTGACGGCCCGTGATTTCCCCTTCTGCTGCAGGCCTGCACATCGTCGCCGTCGAGCGCCCCGAGACCAACGAGGTGTTCCAGGACGCCAACCCCAGCCTCGTCCTCAAGGTGTGGTGATAGGTGTAGTGAGAAGCGCGCCCTGTAAGCACGGCGCTGCAGCCTGGGGGGTCAGCTGGTGAGATGGGGTTTTGCTGGTGGATTGCAATGCAAGCGTCAACCACAATGCCCCGTGATTGATGCCGCGATGCCCCTGGCTCTCAAGGCCTCGAAGCCCCCCCACGATTGAGTCCTTGTTTTTGCCAGCTCGCACGGGTGGCCCCCTGCCCCCATCCCTCCCACGTCCGCTCTCGCGCCCGCTCCTGCGCCCGCCCCCCCGAAGGCCAACGACATCCTGTGGTTCTCGACAGACGTCGATGGGGTCAAGTATCTGCTGAAGGAGTCGCGGCTCGAGGTGGTCGAAGGCGCCGACGCATTCAAGCTCAAGGCCCGACAGATCCACCGCCACCTGGTGCAGGTGCGTGCCGGCGCCAAGCTCCAGCGGGCCATCCGGAGCCCTGCTGGCGTGCACCAAGGCGTGCTCGCAACCGTTTCGATGGGCTTTACAAAACCGCAGCTCCACCAAAGCTGGCCTGCCACCTCAGGATGCTCATGTGTCTCCGCCGCCACTGCTGTGCTGTCCTCAGCTCGGCCAAGCCTATGAGCCTTTCCGTTGGCTCCAAAAGCGTCGAATGATGCAGGCGTGTAACACTCTGCCTCTGCCTCTGTGTCTCACGGCCGCGCCTCCCAACTGCCTGCGCTCCGCGACCCCAAACACATCCTCCGTCCTGTGCAGGTCACCGTGTCACCTGACAGCGTCCTCATCGGCCACACCGCCCGCCAGCTGAGGTTCCGCACCTACTACGAGGGCGTCATCCTTGCGCTCTACCGCGCGGTGAGCAGTGGCACAGGGGGGCCTCCTGGCGAATAGGCTGCTGGGGATGAGGCGTGTCTCTGGGGGGCATACTCCAGGGCGGGGCGGGGAGGCTGCCAAGGCATGTAGCTGGCATCGCACAGGGTTCAGCGAGGGGCACCAGGCAGACGCCCGCGGACCCATTGGTCATGAACTGCTTCCTTGGCCGCCTGGCCCCTGCCCCTGTCGGCATGCTGTTCCGGTTGGTCCTCAGGCGCCCCCTCTCATCCAACCCAACTCCCCACCCAACCAGTCTGGCAACCTGGAGCTACGCAGCCCGGCCGACGTGAGGCTGGACGCCGGCGACGTCCTGCTGTTGGAGGCGGGCTCCGAGTTTGCCAAAAAGTTCTCGACCAACCCTGCGTTTGGCCTTGTGTCCGACGTGCCCAACAGCAGCCCGTTGAAGAGCAAGCTGATGTGGCCCGCCGTGGCCCTGGCAGCCGCGATGGTCATCACTCAGGTGCGCGCACTGAAAAGCTGCCAAATCCAACCACTGCCGGCTTGGTTGCCATGAGCTAAGCTGTTTCTGGGTGTGGACGGGTGGCGTCATCTTCAAGGGGCAAGTTGTCAAGCTCATTGCCATGCTGAAGCCATTGCCGGCTCACCCCTCAGAGCCCTGCCCCTCTGCCTGGGTTGCATGCTGGGCGCCCGCATTCAGCTCTGGCCTTACCGCCATGACGGCACGTGTCCTCTCCCTTTCCCCCTCGCAACCAACCAGGTCATCAGCGGGTTCACTGGCAAGCCGCTGATCGACCTGTGGCCCGCTGCCATCCTCACAGCCGCGGCGATGCTCGCGATAGGCTGCATGAGCCCCCACCAGGCGCTGACGTCGATCGACTGGACGGTCTACATCACCGTGGCCTTTGCCTTCGGTGTTTCGAGGTGCGCGGCGGGGCGGCAGACGTGTTGTAGCAGAGCGCGAGCCGCGCCCCAGGGGAACGAAAAGGTTGATGGGGGCTCACGTGGCAGGGTCACTGCGGGACTCTTGTGATGAATCTGCCCTTAGCCCTTCTTGAACTGCAACAGCAGCCACAGCACAACAGGAGATTCCCTTTCCTTCTCCACGCAACGCAGCGCCATGGAGAAGAGCAAGGTGGCCCAGGCGATCGCATCTGTGTTTGTATCCATCTCCAAAAAGATCGGCGGGCAGACGGCGGCTCTAGGCTCGATGTACCTGGTGACTGGCATCTTATCAGAGGTCCTTACAAACAAGTGAGCTGAGGGCCGGGGGTGGGGGCATTGTTGGCTCGAGATGCTGCACTGCAGGGCTGCAGGCGTGGCCAAGATGGCTGCAGCACCGCAGGCATCATTTTGGCGCTCGCCGCCAATTCGAAGCGATTTACGCCCACTCACATCCACCCTTGAACACAGCGCGGCCGCCGCCCTGATGTACCCCATCGCTGCCAATGTGGGCGATGACATGGGCATCCAGGTAGGGCGCCTCTGAAAGCGGGCGCGTGCTGGGTTGGGGGGGGGCGCTGGCATGCATGGCCGTAACCACATCAACGCATGAACGCACAGCTGCATGCAGATGTGTAGATGAGTTTTTAAAAGACGCACGGCTCCCAATCCCCCTACCCCTCTATGCAGCCCAAGATCATGTCCATTGCTGTGATGCTGGGCGCCTCTGCCGCGTTCATCTCGCCGTTCGGGTACCAGTGTGAGTGGGGAAGGGCTGAGTGCGGAAACGGGGGCTTACAGTATTGCCGGGGCAGAGGAAGGAACACCTGGGCCTGGAGAAACGCGTGTGCCCCTTCCGGCGTCCCTCTCAGCCTCCAGGGCTGAAGATGCAGCAAGCCGCCGCTTGACTCCAGCACGCGGCCCAGCTGCTTGGTTTTGCGGCCTGAGTGTCCCCAACTCACACCCGTGGCCACCAATTGCTGGGACGTGCGTGCGCAGGCAACCTCATGGTCTTCTCCGCTGGGCAGTACCGCACCATCGACTTTGTGAAGATCGGGGTGCTGCTGCAGGCGAGTGGAACCGGGTGTGTGACAGGCCAAGAGTGCATCATGCCCCTGGGTCCTCCGACAACCCACGCTTCACATAAGCAATTCATGCATGTCGAGTGCTTGCACCGCAGTGAACGCATGAGCCCGCCATGCATGCACCCAATCTTCTCATGCACGTGGTGCTTGGTTTCCTGCCCGCAGGTGTGGCAGCTGGTGGGAGCATGCGTCATCCTCTCGCTGCCCAACCACTGGCTGATCCTGTGCATCGCGTCGCTCGTGTTTGTGGCCCTCGCGGTCGCCTACGCTTTTGTGGTGTCATTCCGCGCCAAGCGCCATGCCAAGGCCGAGCGCGAGCAGGGGCTGGCCGCCCTTGCCAGCAAGGCGCACAACGCCGCCTGAGCAGCACCTCGGCCCGGTGGTCGCAGGGCCTCAATGCCAACCAGGCCTCATAAGGGTTTCCGTGCCCAAAAGAAGCAAGCGTCGCTGCCCTTACCCGGGCACCACGCAGTCTCTCACTTGCTGAAAGGTCAGGGGCTGTTCAAACCAGCTGCCAGTGCTGCCGGTTGCCGCGGCGCCCTGGCTGCATTAGATTTGATCAGCAGCCACGCACTGCCCCCCTTGTGCGCCCCGGCTGTGCGCCGGGAGCGTTTGAACGTCAGCACTTGTCCTCTGGGCTCCCCTCCTTATCAGGGGAGCACCCGCGCCTGCGGGCAAAACCCCCTGGGCTCGCATGCGCGCAGGGACCCGCCCCTTTCGCCGCGCCAACTGCACCATGATCAGGCGACGCACCCAAGGCACGACCACCCGAAGAACTTGGCCAACGGAGCAAACCGCCTCGCCCTCAAAGCCTGCTTCAGTGGCCATTAATAAGAACCTGGCCCCCCAACGACAACCAACTGGGCCGTCGTTCAGGCTGTATCATATGCCCTCGCATGCTGTTGGCCGCCCGTCCTGGCCTGAACCACCCTGCGCAGACAGCTGTTGCGGCATGGCATGGTCAGTCGCTTGCTGCCCCCCAGTTGACTGGTAGTCTTCAAGACTGCCTTTGGACGTCTGGCCATTACCGCCGTTACACTCCCTTCCCTCGCAGGCCCCCTTTCTGAAACACGCGCGTGCACCCGGGGTTTTGACTTGGCGCTTGACTCTGCGCCCTGAAACGCACCCCCTGCACGGCTTGCTTGTAAACACTGTCCCCACGTCCAGCCCACATGGGCGGTGCATGCCAGTCCATCCAGACAACCGGACTGCCGACGCGCTTGTCGTGCTCCTGCGCAGCGTGCGCCTGGAGCTTGGCACCATTGGCTCCATTAATCTCGCCATTCTCATCAATCAGTTGTAGGTGTGAAAAAGCACCCCGGTGATCCCGCTTGTAGGGTGATCATGCCGTGCCCCCCAACATAATCGCTGTTAACGAAAGGCATCAGGCAGCTCTTGGGGTCCTCCGCGCTTCACATACAGCGAGGAGGGCCCCACGCGGCGCAAAAATAAATGCTGGCGCGCACCTCTGCTCGGACGCAGCTCCAAAGCCATTCCAGGCTGCCGTGCAGGTGGCAGCCGGGGCCAGCGGTGGCGGCGGCAGCCAGCGGCGGCGGCACGCTCCGCGGCGTGGCGGGCGTCTTTGCGGACGGCCGGGTCGCCATGCTGTCGCCGCTGGCGCTCGTCCTGGTCCTGCTGCTGGCGTTTGGCGAGCGCTCCACGCAGGGGCGCACGCTCCACGAGCAGCGGGCGGCGGCGGCGGCGGCGGGGGCGGGCGCGACCGTGACGCAGCTGCGAGCGGCAGGTCAGACGGGCGGGGGCTGGGGGTGCATCAGCGTCGGAGGTGGAAGAGGCGTGCGCCTGCGACCTGGGAACCCCGAAGCACCCTGCCAGTCGTGCCTTGCGCGCACGCCGCGGCCGCGAGGCTGGAGCCCCACACCTGGCGCTGCCCACTTGCGTTCAAACTCGTTGCCCGGCTGTTGCTGCTCCTCCTGCTGGTGCAGCCGCCGCCACCGTCGCGCGCCAGTACAGCGAGGCTGGATGTGCAAACCAGAGCGCCCTTGCGGCGTGGCACCCGTTTCGGTGAGCGGCCGCTGGGGTGTTGGGCGGGGCGCCTGCCTGGGGTCGTGCCTGGGGTGATGCCTGCATTCCTCTCGCTCGTCGCCTTTGCGCAGCTCGCTTGCAGGTGGGTGTCGCTCGACGGCCCCTTCAGCTGCTGTCACAGAGTGCCTCGCCGCTCTCCACGCTTGCCTGCCATGCCTGGGCAGCCCTGGCTACCACATAAATGTCCCATACGGTGAAGAGGGCCTGACCCCGTGGGGGCAGCGAGTGAAGCGCCCAGTGCCGCTGCGCGCCTGCAGCAGGAGAAAGGGGAGAGGAGGTTTATTGCAACTCGTAATTGCAGGGCATGCATGTTGGAAGCAGGCCCCAAATGGCATGCATCCTTTGCACCCTCCACCTGCTTGCACGCACGGCTTGTGCAGCACACGAGGTAATAGAGGGGCTCGTGCGTGCGAGTGCATGCTGCACGTGCAGCGATGCCATGCATGCAGCGTGGCTCTACGTGCAGCACACTTGATGCCCATTCCCCATTATGTCGCCCTGTGCCGCCAGGCTGGCTCAACGACCCCCATGGCCTTTTCAAGCACGGGGGCCTGTACCATCAATTTTTCCAGGTAGCGTTGCTTTAGGAATTGCGCGGGCCTGGGCGCGCGTTGCTGGCCTCTGATCCATGGGCGGTGCGGTTGCGCACCTGCATGCCAGGCCATTCAACGTGCTTGCGCTTTGCATGCGAGGTACCCAGCCTGTCCTTCCCCCTTTCCCCATACCGCTGCCCTGCCTCCGCGCACCCCAACGCTGCTCATCCCCCCACCGCACCCACACCACCAAACCGACAGTACAACCCCACGTCCATCGCATGGGCGGCCCCGTTCTGGGGCCACGTGGTCAGCCCTGACTTGGCGCACTGGCGGTGGCTTCCTCCGGCGCTGCTGCCGGACTCGGCCGATGACTTTAGCGGCGTTTGGAGCGGCGCTGCGACGAGTGAGCGCTGGTGGCTGCGGGGGCTGTGGGTGGCTGCAGCGGCTGGGGCCGACCGCTGAGCTCGGCCTCAGTCGCTGCGTGGCATATGTGCTTGGCGCACGTCAGCCTAGCCCGCACTTTACTGATGCCTGGCGCATGCGCGCGGAAAAGTGGCACACGATCGCCACGAAGCAGCCCCGCCTCCTCCCTCAAGCGAGCCACGCCCCGCGCCGCGCTCCTTACCGCCCCCTCCCCAGTCAGCGACGACGGCACGCCGTGGCTGTCCTACACGGCGGCGTCCACCTTTGTTCCCGAGCTTGGCAATTACTTCCAGGGGCAGGGCCTTGCGGCCCCCGCCAACGCATCCGACCCTTACCTGAGGGCTTGGCGCAAAGCCGCTGGCGGGCCGGTCCTACTGCAAACGCCGCCCGGGGGCACCAACTTTCAGGTGAGCGAGGGTGCCAGCCTTAACCATTGTTCCCCGCCTGACTGACGCCAGTTGGTCCACATGTGGCCGCGCCTGCGCTGCGGCAGCAAGCTCGCACTCAGGCCGCGTGCACCTGCGGCTGGCTGCAGGGACCCGCCTTGGGGGTTTGCCATCACCGCATTTGACCCCGCGCGCCCTGCTCTCCACCCACCCCGGCGCACCCTAACCGCGCAGTTCCGCGACACCACCCCCGCAAACCGCGACGTGCGCGACGCGGTCGCCTTGGCCCTCGCCGGCGGTGGGCGGCGCGGGGCCCGCGCCAATGCCTCTCGCGGGGCTGCACCGCGCTTTGCGTGGGCTGTCGGGGCACAGGCCTTCTGCCTCGGCACCGCGGCGATCTACACTGCACCCGCCCTGGAGGGGCCTTGGTCGTTTGCGGGCAACCTTTTCAACCAGCTTGCCCTCGATTCAAAGGTGAGCTCGCTTGTGGGCCTGCTGGCTGGGGCCGCAGGGTGGCTGAAACTGTGGGCACGACCCTTTTTGCGCGTGGGCAAGCGACGGCGCTGAAGCCGCAGCCATGGCCACGCCGCACTCGCTGCAAACCAAACACCTCTTCTGCAAGCAATCACTCTTGCTCCTGGCCCCCTCCCTTGCCGCTGCTTCACCCGCGCCCTGTTTGGCCCGCGCGCAGCTAAACGGCCAATGCGAGGCCCCGGGCAAAGCGCCGCGCGCCGCGTTTGGCGGGCCCTGCAATCAGTTTGGCAGCAAGTGCCGCATGTGGGAGGTTGTCGATTTCGTTCAAGGTGGGCGGTGCTTGAGCTGCGGTTCAAGCATGGCCATGGCTGATTTCAGATGCGATTTGGATGCGGTACACAAACATCGTGTGCTCTGCCAGGGGTCCCGCTGTGCCCGAAGGAGCCCTCCCTCTGCTGGGGTTGCTGCCCGACGCCCACTGCTCCTCACACCCCACCGCACCCTGTTTGCGCCCCTGCTCCAGTCGTGCCGGGCGTGTATGCGGTCAAGTGGAGCGACCAGGACCGGGGGCGGGCCCAATTTTCCGCAGAGTGGTACACCCTTTCGGACGAGCTGGACGCCTCGGCCCTGAGCGCGGGCCCCGATGCCGGCGCGGGCGGCTTCAACAACATCGGTGCCGCCGGCGGCTCGGCACTGCGCACACTGCTGACGGGGCGGTGAGCAGCTGCAGGGGCGGCGGTGGGCTGCCTTGTGCTGGGCAGCGTGGCAGTGTGTGAGTGCCTGCGCGTGTGCATGTGCTTTTGACCTTGGACGCCGTACATGCGCATGAACCCTGCGCAGCGCCTCTGCGCGCCGTGCTGGCCTGGGTTTCGTCGCCAAGTGTCAGCCGCATTATTGTCGCCGCCACACACCATCGCCCACACCTGCTCTTCTCGCCCTCCCTGCTCCCCCGCCTCCTTGCCTCCTTCCAGCCTCAACGGCCAGCCTTTCAAGCCGCTGCGGCTCGGCTATGGCAGCACATATGCGTCAAAGTTTGAGCACCTGGGAGATCGCCTCGTGATCAACACGGTGCGTGCGTGTGAGCCTGGCAGAAAAGAACAAGAGTGGGGGCAGGCTTGCCGGCGGGCCCGGCCAAAGGCGTGGGCGCAAGGCATGCACCCAGTTGCGCACGCGTTATGGCATGGGCAGCTGGAGGGGTTCGAAGCCCTGGTGCCAGCTTGCTGCTGCCATTCGCTTGCCTCCAGGCCGCTCTTTGCCTTTCATTCTAGTTGCATTGTCGCTACAGCCCAGCCCTCCCCGCGTCTCACCCCCCTCCCTTCCTTGTGTTTCCCTGTTGCCCAGTGGGTCTTTGACACATTTGAGGGCTGTGTGGACTCTTGCAGCGACCACGGCCCCGCAGGAAATGAATACGTCCAGCGGTGAGCGCGCCTGTGTGCAGGCTTGCACTCTCGCGAGCGTGCCATTTCCCCGCGGGCTGCCATGCCGTGCTGTACAGCCCCCTGCTAATGCTTGCGCCAGCAGCCTGCAGGCTGATATGGGATTCATCGGGCCTTGGCAGCAGCCGTGCTTCCCATCCTTGCGAGCCGTGCTTCCCATCCTTGCGAGCCGTGCTTCCCATCCCTGCGAGCCGTGCTTCCCATCCTTGCGACGCGCTCCGTCCCCCTCGCCCACTTGCCCTGCCCATGCCCCCCACCGTGCCGGCCTCGCGCCGCCCAGGTCCCCCTTCAAGGGCGTGCTGCAGCTGCCCAGGGCGGTCAACTACAGCGAGGAGACCCGCAGCCTGGTCATGTTCCCGCTGGAGGAGCTGAAAGCGCTCCGGCAGAAGCAGGTGGGGGCGAGGGGGGGCCCGTGCGCGTCCCAGCTGAGGGGGGCGGGCCGGCAGAAGCAGGTGGGGGCGCGGCAGGGCCCCTCGCCCTGTGCTCGTTTGACCCGATGGGGCCAGGGGTCGACCGACGAGCCTGGGCAGCGGGGGCACTCGCGGGGGCCGGGCGTGTGCAGGCAGGGCCCGTGAGGCTTGGCGGCGACGTCTCGCGGCGGAATTGCGTTCAACGCCACACGCCACCAATCCCCCCTTGCAGTAGCGCGCGACAGCTCTCTTATTGCTGCCGTGATGTGCGGCACACCACCCCCTCCCCCCCCTCCCTCGTGGCAGGTGCTCAACACAGGGGCGCGAGCCCTGCCCGCCAGCGGCGCCCCAGTTACGCTCCTCCCTGAGGGCCGGCTGCAGCCCGGCCCGGGGCCCCAAACCGCGCGGCAGCTGCACGCGCGCCTGGAGTTCACCATATCGCTCAACGGCAGCCTCGGCCGCAGCAATGTGAACTTCACGGCAGGGGCGCGGATCTTGACCGGCGGCGCCAGCTTTATCGACGTGCGGCTGGCGGGGACTGCCGCGCAAGCGCCGCCGGGCCAGGCTGGGCCGCACCCGCCGGCAGCGGCGGCGGTGGCGATCACGTCACTGTCGATCACCGTCGACAAATCGCGCGCCGGGAGCTTCACGGGGCCGCCGCTTCTGGAGGGCGGCCCCATTCCGCTGCCTGTGGTGCCAGCAGCCCCCTGGCAGCTGGCTGGCAGGCCCCTGGCCCTTGACCTCTTCTTGGTGCGCCCGGGAGGCGCCGGGGGGGCGCCTGCAGGAAGAGCCTGCATGACTGCTGTTTTGAGGGTAACCCGCCGCGAACCCGGGGCTGCTGGAGCTGTACACATGTGCCCATATTGCAGCCGCTTGCGCCAGCACGCACACTGACAGCCAACGCCCCAAGCCCTTCCACCCTTCGCCCACCAGCACGCACGTCCCCTGGCCCGCGCCCCTCGCCACCCCTTCACCCTCCACCTCCCCCCCCCCCCATACCCCCTGCCCCCGCGCCCCTCAAACCGCCCCACCCGCAGGACCACAGCATTGTCGAGGCCTACGCTCTGGGGGGACTGGGCCGGGTGGCCAGCCGCGTCTACCCCGGCGATGAGGCCTCTGCCTGGGGCCTGGCTGCATTCGGCACTGCCGCCCCGGCAGGCGCCAGTGCCGGCGGCCTGGGCGCGGGGGTCGTGCTGTCGCGAGTGGAGGCTTGGGCGCTGGGCAATGCGTGGGCGGCGCAGCCGCCACTCTGTTGAGTGGGTGGGCTGGCCACGGCAACAATCATGAGGCCTGCATCTCTCCAACAGCGAGTGTAATGTGTCATGTTTACATCGGTTGCGGGCTGCAGCAAGCCAATCTTGCTTTCCAGCAGGGCCTGCATCCAAAAGGTGTTTTGCCCGCAGCGCTCTAGGCCCCCTGCACTATGGGTTGCGCGTGTGCTGCCTGTGTGCCCATCAAAAGCCCGTTCAAAACTGTCTGGGGAGGGCTGTAGAGTATGCCAACGAGGCAGGAGAGCATTCAAGTGGGGCAACCACATTGAGGGCGATGCTTGTCGGCAGCACCAGCAACATGCCACGCCGTCAACAAGGTACGCAGCAGCAGCAGCCCCCACAAACAGGGCAAAACAGCCACGCGGCTGGTCGGGCCGTGGTGGGGCGACGCCGGGGCGTGTGCTTGAGCAAGCACGCCACCAACCCTTGCGCCTGCTCGCGTTCTCATGAGCACCTGGGCCCGCGCGCCGCCTGAAATCAAGGCGAGCCACGGGACCGGCCTGTGCGGCGCAGGCCCGGCGCGAGTTGGCCCCAAGGGCAGCGCGGCCGCGCTAGGTGCGGCCGTGCCACGGGGCCGCCGGGGCGAGGTGACGTGGTCAGGCCTTGGCGAGCAGCAGGGCCTCGGGGAGGCCCTCAATCATGGACGCGCCCATGTCGTCGGAAAGGATAACCAGGCCTTGGGGTGCAAGGGGCAGGGGGCGCGGGGCGGGAATGTGAAGGGGTGCCGCAACGGGTGGCCTGAGTGAGAGCGCGGCAGGGGTCGGGCCTGGCGCAGTCTGCTGGCCGCCCAAGGGAAAGGGATCTGATCGCTAGGCAGCCCCTGCTTCGCCCTCCGCACTGGCCCGCAGCCCTCTCGCCCCGCCTCACCGACGGGCGTGCCCGTGCGCGACAGGTTGGCGTGGAGCAGGCCCGCGCGCAGCTCCCAGCTGCCGGTGTGGGGGACCACCGTCACCAGCCGCACGTTGTCTTGGCCGGCGCCCTGTGAGGAGGGGAGGGGCCGCGGGGCCCCACCAGCGAGCGGCCGGGCAGCTCCGGGTGGGGTTTGGAATCCACGCAGGCAGGCGAACCTGGTCAACGCGCACAGCTGACCACGACGCATGCACCCAGCCTTCAGCGGGGCCTGCCCCAACTCGACCGGCACAAGGGCGGCCAGCTGCGAAGCCGCAGAGTGCGAGCGCTGCGGGAGCCACACCCACCGAGGGCAGGCGCCGGATCCAGAGGGCGAGCCGCTGCTCCGGAGCAGCACCCCACTCCTGCAGCCTCTCCGCGTTCTCAATCAGCGAGACGCCGCGCGCAAAGGTGTCGGCCAGCGCCGCGCGCTCGGCATCGCCGGGCGCCGCAACGCCACGCAGATCGACGTGCTGAATCGGGGGACCTGAAGTGGGAACAGGGGGGGGCAACACGTGTGGGAGGGCGCCCCGCTGGCATGGGCTGGCATGGGCGGGCGAGCGTGAGCTGGCGCCATGCTGGCAACAGGCCGGCACCGTGCGCAGGGCAGGCGAGGGCCCTGGCCCATGGGTAGAGCGCCGCTGACCATCAAATGAGGGCGGAACGTGTCGCGCGGGGCGTGCCCTGCGCACGGTGCACAGGGCACCTGCGCACGGACAGCAGGGCAGGGCTTTTGGCGGGTGTTTGACCCATGGCGGTCCTGGCCCCAGGCATGCACAACCTGATGCCCCCGCACCGTCGTGCCCCTCATACGTCACGGGCTCCAGCGTGCGCGTCGGCGGGGCCACCGCCTTGCCGGCATCGCCATACACGGCGCGGATGAACTCGCGGCTGCGGTAGAAGCGGAGTGGGAGGGAAGGCGGCCAGGGGTGGAGCGAGGGAGGAGTGCAGTGGCTTGGTCAAGACGGGTCTTGGGTGCCCGCCGCTAATCGGGGCAGCGTGCCCTCATCAGGACGCCCGGCCACGGCGGGATTCTGGGCCGCTGGCGCCCCCATTCAATGGCTGGCCGCCCGCCCCGGTGAGCACCCAGGTTGGCCGCGCCCGCTCACACAAACACGCTCTTGCCAGCGCCCTCGTCGCCCTTGAGGCACAGGCTGTCGCCCGGCCGCAGGTCCTCGGCAAGCAGTGCCGCGAGGTGCGCCGTCGCGGCCTCGGTCGTCGACAGCGCGGTGAACTGGCGGCCCGTCCACTCTGCCCCAGACGCCCTGGCGCGGACGCTTTGGCGGCGAGGGGCGCCGGCGGCGCGGGGCAGCGCTCCGCCACGCCGCCCCGTGCTGCCGGATCCGGCGGCACCGCGCGTCAGGGAACGGCTGCTGAGCATATTGTCGATGAGAGCGCGTGTGGAGGCAGAGCCTGGGCGCCTTCGCGCGTGGGAGGTTTGTCGGATGCGCCTTCCTAGGCGGATAGGGTCGCAAGAGCGTTGTGCGGTACCACAATCAATAAGTCATGGGCACGGGCCAAGGGCGATCTGCCTTGCACGGCCAGCCGCA
>VIYE01000013.1:0-30221 GCA_008037345.1 Messastrum gracile | reverse complement strand
ACGCGCACCTGCTCGACGTCGCCAGCCTCACGTGGGAGCGCGGCCCCGATGGCGGCGCGCCCCTGGCCGCGCCGGGCGGCGACGCGTGCTGCTGCGCCGTGGTCGAGGACGTGGAGAGCGTGCCAAACCACAAGGCGCGCAGTGGGCGCTGCTGGGCTCTGGGAAGGAAGGGGGAAGCGCGCGGGCTTAAACTGCTTGCTGCGCCACCAGGACAAGCGAGGGTTTGCACCCCGCTCCCCCATCCCCATTCCGTCGCCTGCAAACTCCTTGCCTGATCCCAGCCTGCTGGCCTGCTACTGCCGACCCCCTTTCCTTGGCAGGTGTTCAGCTTTGCCGGCAAGCGCGGCGCCATGGCGTACCTCAACGCGGTCGAGGTGCTCGACTGCGGCAGCCGCACGTGGAGCACCCCGCCCGTGGAGCCCGGCTGCAAGATGCCGTGCGGCAGGTGGGGCGCGGGGGGTGGGGCAGCGGCGCAGCTTGGGTTGGTTGCCATGCGCATGGCAGCGGCCAAGCGTGCATGACTGCAGCATGCAACCAGCAAAAGCACGTCTGCTCGTGTTCCAAACGCAAACAACGCGCCCCATGACGCCATGCTTGGCCGGCCGCCACGCAGGGAGGACACCGCTTGGGCCTACGACAGCCGCACGTCCAGCCTCCTGGTGTTTGGGGGCTGGGCAAACTGCTGGCTGGGCGACCTCCTCAAGCTCAACGCCTCGCAGATAATAGGCCCGCCGTACGCATGCACGGGTGCGGCGGGCTTCTGGGGGGAGGGCTTAGCACAGCGATGGGAGGGACCAGGGCCGAGCTGCTTGTGGGCTGTGGAAGGTCCAGGTGGGTTGCGGGCCGCCCGCTGCTGGCCATGCAGTGCATGCATGCGCTCATGCAGGCCCCATGGTGCTGCATGTGCGTGTGGGCGCAGTGCTGGCACCCACTCAACTGACGACGTCGCCGGTCTCACTCCCGCAACGCCACACTACTGCACGGCAGGCCTGTCCCCTGCGGAGGGGCCCGTCTTTGGGGAGACCGAGGTCACCCTCACGGGCCTGCGCTTCCGCCCCGGCAGCATCAAAGTCCGCTTTGCCGCCGAGCACGGCCGCGCCGAGGCGGTCGTGGACGGCGAGTTTGTCGACGCCTCCACGCTGCGGTGCAAGACCCCCAACTTTGAGGCCTTTGGCGCGGGCGCCGTGGACGTGCGCGTGTCAATCAATGGCGACGGCTGGACCGTCAACCGCATGGGTTTCTCCTACTTTGCCAACACCGCGGCCCGCAACTGCCTGGCGTTCGGCCCGGGCCTGCTGCCGGCGGCCGGCGCGTATGGGCTGCCGCTGCCGTTCCTCATCCAGGCCTACGACACGCTCGGCGACAAGCGCACGGGCGGCGGCGGCGCCTTCCTCCTGCGCGTCGAGGCCGCCGGCGCGGCAGTGGAGGGCGCCCGCAGCGGCATCAGGGACCTCGGCAACGGCATGTACGAGGCGCACTACAGCGTGCCTGCGCCGGGCGCCTACAAGGTGCGCGTGGGTGGCGGGGCCAGCTGCCGCTGACGGTGTTTTTGTTGTGATGGCTTGCTCCAGCGCCCGGCGGCTGCCCCCTTTTGTGCAAGCCCCACCCCAGCTGATGGCCCCCGGCCTCACCCTCGTCCTTCCGAAACCAGGTTCACGTGCTGCACGCAGAGCTTGGCGCTGCGGAACCAGTGCCCATCCGCGGCAGCCCCTTTGCAGTCACTGCTTCAGATCCGTGGGTGCGCCAGCGCGTTGCCGGCACTGCTCCGGCAAAGCGCAAGGGCGCGACCCTCATGGCCGTTGGTGGCGAGCTGGTGGGTGGGGCTGGGGGCAGGGGGAGGCGGCGCCCTGATGTTTGGGCCTGGCTGCATGGGTGTGTTGCAGTGGCGGCAATGGTTTGGCAAGCTCTCTTACGCGTGCATGGAGGCCCACAGGTGGGGAAGCAAGGCGGCAAATTTGACGCAGGGCGCACGACCATCGCCGCAATGCGCCCGGCGTGGCCCTCTTCCGGCTGCAACGTGCCCCACATGCGGCTGGCTTCTCACGCACTCTGACCCAACCAAGCGCACCCAGCCCAGCCCAACCCACGCACGCTCCACCCCTGCCAACCCAGGTCCTCTATGGCGGCGACAAGTCTGGCGCAACCGTGTGCGTTCTTGCTGGCACCAGCGGCGAGTGGAAATGGTTGCCGGTGCCCGTGGCTGGCCCTACGCCCCCCGACCGCGAGCAGCACTCTGCTGCCGCCTGGGGCGGCGCGATGCTTGTGTTCGGTGGCGCTGCTCTCGACAGCGACACCTTGCTGTCCGACGTGTGGTGGCTTCGCAAGCAGGGAGCTGCCTGGTCGTGGGCCGCGCCAGGCCGGCACACGCCCTACGTCAGGTGAGAGGCAGCTGGGGTGGCAGCCAAGCTGTTGTTGTAGGTGAACTGTGCAGCCATGGGGCATTGAGGAATGATGAGCGTTTGTTTTTAGGTGAACTGTGCAGCCTTGGGGCATGGTGAATCAGTTCCCTTGTTTTTCCACAAGGGTATGCAGGCCGTTTCACAACTCCTGCTCATCCTCTCTCATTGATCCTGCACCCAACAGGCTCGACGGCGAGGGCCAGCCAGTGGGCGAGCCCGCCCCGGTGCTGGCGCGCCAGGGCGCCGCAGTGGCGGCGGTCGGGAACGAGCTTCTGGTGTTTGGCGGCGAGGCGCGGGGGGAGCTGGTGGCCGAGGCGTGCTTGGCTGACCTCGGAGACAGCCAGGTGCACTTAGAAAACGTTGAAAGCCTGTCGCTGGCGGTGACTTGCTTGCGCGCAAACGCGGAGAGTGCCCATTTGTTGGTTGCAAAGCTTGACTGCTGTCCCCAACTGATGGCTCACCTGACAGCTGCTGCCATGCCTTTCCCTTGCGGCCGATTCCACCTACCCACCCACAAGGTCGCCACGTGGCAGGCATGCCACCTTCGCGGCGGCGCACCTGCGCCGCGCAAGGGTGCGGCTGCTGGCGCCAGCGGCTCGCGCGTCATTCTGTTTGGAGGGCTCGTCGCCAACGAAGCCGGCGACGCGCCGGCGGTGACAGACGAGCTGGTAGTCCTTGATCTGGGTGCGTGTGGGTGGGTGGGCAGGTGGGGCCTGGTGGGCCGGTCGGCTCAAGTGGGAGTGTGTGCGTTCCTCAGACGTGCAAGGGCGGGTGTTTGGTGCGCATGCAAAAGGGGGTCACACATTGCCAAGCGCGCTCCTTGCTGCCTTTGAAAACTCCTTCCACCTCTGGCATCAACTCACTTGCGATGCGCCACACGCGCACTGGCCAACACACCTCTGTGTTGCCGCAGGCGCTGGTGGCACCGCTGAATCAACCGTGCTGCGCCCAGAGGCGCCCGAGCCAGGTCGCGCCGCTGTGCAGGCTTGGCCCCAGGCGCGCGCCGGTGCCAGCCTTTCGGAATGCGGCACGGGCGAGCTGTTCCTCTGCGGCGGCGCCGCTGCCGACGGCCGGCCCTTCAACGACGGCTGGGTGCTTGACGTCGCGACGCTCACGTGGCGCTGTGTGTGGGCTGCGTCGTCAGACCTGGCGGCGGCTTCAGGTGAGGAGTGGGGTGAGTGTGTTGAGTGTGCGTGTTTTGGCAACTCTCCCGCCGCACTTGGCGGCCTCTGCACACGCAACTTCAGCCCACTGGTGCCGCTGCAGCAGCGCAATGCGTAAACCCTTGCCTCCCAAATCCCCTACCCCCGCCAGGCGCCCTGCCCGTGCTCTGCAACGGCCGCCTGCTCGCTGTGTGCGGCGGCTCGGGGTCCGCCAAGCTCGACCAGGTCGACTCCCTCGACCTGTTTGGCCTGGCCGCGTCGTACTCGTTTGGCGAGCGCATGCGCACCGAGGCCACGGGCCTGCTGCAGGGGCTGGAGGTGTGGGTGGAGAAGCAGGGCGCCGGCATGGAGCTGGCGGCGCAGCCTGAGACGCTCGCGGCCAACTTTGAGAGCCTGCTCAAGGTGGGAGGGGTTGCGGCCCCGCGTGTGAGGGGGCTCATAATGGCTTGCCAGTGTTGATGACTGTGCGCAACTGGCCTGGCAATGCAGGGTGCTGGCCCCTTAGCACACGCACCTGGCACGTGGCCATGCTCCAACTTGAATTTATCACCTGTTCGCTCTTTTTCACCCCCGTCTCCAAAACCCCTGCCCTGTCCCTCCCATGGCCCCAAAGGTGATGGACGCGCTGTACCAGGTGCGCGTGAGGCGCGCCGACACCGACCTTGCCATCGACCAGCTGCGGGAGACGCTGGCGCTGCTGGCCGCCGAGCGCGCGCCGGGGGCGGCCAAGCTGGAGAAGCGGCTGGAGGAGGTGCGCACGCGCAAAGGGGAAAGATGCGCGCGTGGTTCGTGGGCTGGCGGCATGACGGCTCGATCAAGTCTGCTTTATTGCGTGGCTGGCACGCAGTTCATTCCACGGCTAAGCTTGACTGCTGCCCTCATCGCGCCGCTGTGCTTCGCTGCAGGTGGCCCTGCATTGGGACAGCATCAAGAAGGCGCAGGCGCAGGTCAAGAGCGGCCTCGAGCCCATCCAGGTGCGGCCGCCATGCGGTGGGAATGACGCAAAGGGAGAGAGATGCTCATGGCGCGGCCATCAGTGTGCTTGAGGACCTGTTGCTGGGGCTGGGCCCCTGCCTTTGTGAGGCTCACATGCAGGCAACCCAAACACAATTTGAAACTCTCCCAGGCAAGCCAAGCCGAGCGCATCCGGGGCGACATCGCCGCCTTTGGCGGCAGGGTCAGCGCGATGCGCACGTCGCTGCGGTCGCGCCCTTACCTCTCTTGGGCCACCGGCGCCGCGGCCGCCTACCCCGCGCTCGACGCCGCGGCTGCCGAGCTCGCCAAGCTGCGGAAGGAGTGCGACCGCTTCGCTGAGCTGGCGCGCATGTTTGAGCTCGCGGGTGCGTGCTTTGGCAACAAGCCATGGCCAACAGGCCTGCAAGTGGCTGGCTGCACCCCTCTGGTTGCGCGCGTGGTCCTTCTGCGTGTCAAGGCTGGCCAAGGGCCAGCAGGCAGCTGTCAGGTGTTTTGCGACACCTTGCCTAGCCCAACGCACTGCACAGCCCAATGCCTGGACCTTGAACCGCGCCTTGCTTGCCTTCCCCCTCCACAGACGCGGTCGAGCCCATCGCGGCGCAGCTGGTGGAGGCAAGCGAGGACTTGGTGGCGGCCAAGGACGTGTGGGATTGCGCCCAGGTGGGCAGGCCGCCAGGCGCCATCACAGAGGCGATTGTTTGCAGGCCGGGCTTTTGCCCATGCCGCCCAAGCGCATGGTGTGCCAGCCACCCATCCCACACCAGCCCCCCAACAGCGCACTCATCACTCCCAGCCGGCTGAATCCGCAACCAACCTGGCCCGCACCGACACGCCTGTCCACCCGCAGCTGTGCGAGCTGCAATTCACGGCCTGGCGCGGCACGCTCTGGAGCGAGATCAACACCAGCGAGATGGAGGACGGCGCCAAGGGCTTTGTCAAGGAGGTCAAGGCGATCAACAAAAAGGCGCGTGCGCGCCTGCGTGCATTGGTTGGGTTTTAGAGGCAGCACCAAGAAGCCCTGGGCAAGCGTGGGGACATAGCAGCTGCAGGTAACAGGCCCAGGCAGCTTTTCGTCAGCCACAGCCACAGGGTGTGCCCGCAGCCATGCTGGGGTTTTGTCGGTGACCAGATGCAGATGTACCTATACCCCACCCTTTTCCCCCATGCCCAATGCGTGCGCAGATCCGCGACGAGGGCGTGTTCAAGGGCCTCGACCAGTCGGTCAAGAACTTCCTCTTGTCTGTGCCGCTGGTGGCCGACCTGCGCAGCCCGGCGATGCGGGAGCGGCACTGGCAGGCGCTGATGGAGGCGACGGGCGTGAAGTTTGACGTCGCGGACCCCGGCTTCAAGCTGGGCCAGCTGCTGGCGTTGGAGCTGCACCGCTTTGAGGACGAGGTGGGTGCGGCTCCGGGTGCTTGGGGTCAGGGTGGCTCGGCTTGGCGCACTTGGCTGGACCGCAGCTTCAGCTCTTGGCGGGCTGCAATCAAACTACTGAGCCACTTTTTGCTACATCAACAGCAGCCGCGCCTGCTTGCTCTGTTGTGGATGCCCCACAAAGTGCGTGCCCTCCAGCAAAAACGTACTCAAGCCCACCTGGGGCCTGCCCCTGTCCTCGGCAACCGCGCAGGTCTCCGAGATCGTGGATCGTGCCCAAAAGGAGGAGAAGATGGAGGGCGGCCTGACCAAGCTGGAGGACGTGTGGGGCCGCGTGGCGTTTGGGTTTGCGCCGCACAAGGAGGGCTCGGACGTGGCGCTGGTTAAGATGGCCGAGGAAGACTTTGAGGTGCGCTGGGCGGCATGGCCTTGCTTCGTTTGAAAACAAGCCCGCCCCAGCATGAGCAGGTTTTGGGGTTGTTGCTGAGAGGTTGAGGGGCGACATGGCTTGGCCAAGGCACCGGCTCAACATGGCTGCACATTAGCAGTCTTGGCTCCTGCAGCACGCATGCGCGCACCCGTCTGACGTGCTGCCCATCCCCCGCCACCCCCGCAGATGCTGGAGGACAACCAGGTGCTGGTGCAGGGGATGATGGCCAACCGCTACATGGCCACCTTCCGCGAGCCCATCCTGGCGTGGAGCAAGAAGCTCATGGCCGTCGCCGACGTCGTGCAGGCGCGCGAGGCTGGGGGCGCGAGCGGGCCTAAGCACGTGTGCGCTTGCAGACTCCGGCTTCCCAAAGGCCTACTAAGCAGCTGCCACTCGGCCCCACAGATGCGGTTGCTGAGCGCCTGCCTGTCGTTCTTTCCCGCCAGCCTGCAACGCTTCCAACCCACTGCCCCTGGCACGCACCTCGACGCACCCACGCAGCTGCTGACCGAGATCCAGCGCACCTGGGCCTACCTTGAGTCCCTCTTCATCGGCAGTGACGAGGTCAAGCGCGAGCTGCCCGACGCGACTCAGCGCTTTGCGCGCATTGACGCCGACATCAAGGGCGTGCTCCGTGTGCGCGGGAGGGCGGTCGGCTGGGTTACAGGGGTCTGCCTGTTTGGTGAAGGAGAAAGCGTGTGTGGCACACGAGCCCATGCCTGCAGTTGTTGCCGCTGCCCCTGCTGCTGCTGTTGTTGCTTTTGTTCCTGCTGCTGCCGCCGCTTGTGTTCCTGCCGGTCAGCTCTGACTCTCACCCTGATTTGCCATTCCGCGGGTGCTGAGTGCAGGAGTTTAAGGCCACGCAGAACTGCGTTGCCTGCTGCAACTGCGAGGGCCTCTTCAAGTTCCTGGAGGGCCAGCAGGCGGCCCTTGAGGTGGGTAGTGGGTTGGGTCTAAAAAGGAGTTGGAAACAGTGTCATGCACGCGCCCCTTAAGCTACCAAGGCCGCGGCTGCCCATCCCAGCTCTGCAGCCTCACGGTATCGCATGCAGCCAACCATTCAACCATGCATGCCGGCCACCGCGCCACAACCTGCAAGGTATCATCATGACACGCACACGCACACGCACACGCACACGCACACGCACACGCACACGCACACGCACACGCACACGCAAACGCACACGCACACGCACACGCGCGCAGGTCTGCGAGAAGGCGCTTGCGGACTACATGGAGTCCAAGCGCCGCGCCTTTCCCCGCTTCTACTTTGTGTCGACCGCCGACCTGCTTGACATCCTGTCCAACGGCAACAGCCCCCACAAGGCCAGCTGGGGCCCGGTCTGGAAGGGCTTTCTCGGGATGAAAGCGAGTGGGGCGTGACGTGGGGCGGTCAGGAATGGGTGGCAGGTTAGGTGCATGCTGGATGAGGGAGGGCCGGTTGCTGCAACACATGGACCGAGCCTGTCATGCTTCACACTTTGCATCAAACTTTGCGTTGATCAGCGGTCTGAGGACCCAGCTGCTCTGGCTCCAGCCCCTGTAGTCTCAGCGCCTGCACCCCCGGCGCACGTTGGCCTCTCAACACTCCGCGCCGCAGGTCATGCAACACATGTCCAAGTGCTTCCAGGCCATCGACATGCTCAAGCTTGACCAGCAGGAGGCCGTGCCCGGGGGCCCGCGCCCCAAGGGCCTGGGCATGGTGTCATGCGTCGGGGAGGAGTATGTGCCATTCCGCAGCCCGCTGCCGCTGGAGGGCAAGGTGGGTGGTTTGGGGAGGTGTGAATTCAGGGCGGTGGCAGATTTGGTCTCTATGCACTGCAGTGGCCGAAAGCGCTCCAGCATCGCACCTCTTGCTTGCCCATGCTGATCAAAGCGCCCTCTATTTTGAGTCACGCACCAACCCAAACAGGTGGAGGCCTACATGAATGACATCATCGCGAAGATGCGGGGCGAGCTGCGGGCCGTCCTTAAGGACAGCGTCGCCGCCTACCCAGGCACCCCGCGCGACAAGTGGCTGTTCGACTGGCCCAGCCAGGTCATCCTCGTGGTCAACCAGATCTTCTGGTGCCAGGAGGTCGAACAGGTGATGCAGGGGGCTGGCAGAGGGTGCTGGCAGGGAGTGTTGGCGCGTTGGCGTCAAGAGGGCCCACACTGGGTTGGATCCACGGCTTGGGCAGTCCCTGCCTCCACAGGCTGCCGCGGACATGCCAATTGCACACCTGCAACCGGCCCAAACGGCCGCGGCAGGGTCATCTTTTTGGAGCCCGCCCGCGCCCCGCACCGTTGCGCCGCTCTGCTCGCAGGCGTTTGCCGACCTGGCTGCTGGCAAGAAGGGCGCTATGGCTGCCTACAACGAGTTCCAGGTCAAGCAGCTGACGCGCCTCATCGAGGTCACGCGCACGAATCTGGCTCGCCCCGACAGGCAAAAGGTGATGAGTGGTTGCACGGGGCTGCCCAGGCATGTGTTGCTGACGTGCTTATGCTTGCAGGTGGCAAGTTCGCTTGCATGCTGTGCTTTTGCAATCTTCCCCCCCACAAGCCGCATGCTGCCTTGCATCCCTTACAGACGGCGCCCTGACAACAACAGCAACCCCATTTGCTGCCCCCTTTCTCTTGCAACCCCTCTAATGTGAACACTCCACGCCCACACCCGCACCCAACCCCCTTCCCCAGGTCATGAACATGATCACGATCGACGCCCACAGCCGCGACATGGTGGCCAACATCGCCGAGGCCGGCGAGGCCAGCGCTGACTGCTTCCTTTGGATGTGTCAGCTGCGCTCCTACTGGGACCCCGCTCTGGGAGACTGCAGGTGCGCCCGGCTCAGGGCCTGCGTGGGAGCGCGGGCGCATGTGGAAAGCTTGCTTGCGCTCGAGCTATGCCCACGTATGCCATGGCTGTTGCAGCGCACCATTGCGTTGAAAGAGCATGAGCGGGTTGTTGGCTGGCTGTGGCGCAGGCTGATTGGCGCACCCGCCTGGTGGTGCCTAGGCTTGAAAGTGCCGAGCTGCGGTCCACCTCTTGTCAATGCCCTCACCCCTGTCCTTCGCCCCCCACCCCCTCCAACCCAAGGATCCGCATCTGCGACGCGTCCTTCCCCTATGGCTATGAGTACTTGGGCAACGGGCCACGCCTTGTCATCACGCCCCTGACGGACCGAATCTACATCACGGCCACCCAGGCCTGCTGGCTGTGCCTTGGCACGGCGCCCGCGGGGCCAGCAGGTGAGGGCGCGTGCCAAGCGGGGAGGGGGCGCGCCAAGCGGGGAGGGGTTTCAAATCGTGCCAAAAACGAAAGGCGGCTTGAGGTGGCAATCACAAATTGTGAAGTGCGGGTTTTGCGCAAGGGCAGCCGGTTTCCATGCAAGGCCGTTGCACTCGCGCCTTGCAACAAACACGTGTGGCTGCACTCACCTGGTGCCCCTCACCTCCACCCCAAAAGGCACGGGCAAGACTGAGACCACCAAGGACCTGTCCGCGCAGCTGGGCAAGAGCGTGTATGTGTTCAACTGCTCCCCTGAGGTGGGTGGGTGGTGGAAGGCAGGCGCCTGGCAGCTCTAGGGTTGCTTTCATGGCGGCACCAGTCATGCCTGGCGCTTGCCACACTTCCCTGTCATCCACCCGACTTGCACGCCGCCTCACGCCATCGGCGCCAATCATCCCCAAACCCTAAACCCTAAACCCTAAACCCTAAACCCGCAGATGGACTACCGCACCATGGGGGACATTTTCAAGGGCCTGGCGGCCAGCGGGAGCTGGGGATGCTTCGACGAGTTCAACCGCCTCGTGCCCGAGGCAAGCTGGGGTTTTGTGGGTGTCTGTCTGCTTAACAATTGCTCGGCAGGGCTCTTCAAAACACGCGCAAGAACCCACCCCTGCAGCCAACTTAATGCTTCGGCGTGCAGCCGAGTGCGCGGCCATTATACCCATGCGTCACCCACACCCTTGCTCCTGTAGGTGCTGAGCGTGTGCAGCGTCCAGTACAAGTGTGTCACCGACGCTCAGAAGCGCAAGAGCCTGCTGCCCGGGCGGTGAGGGCCGGCGGCTGGAGTTGTGGGTGCAGTTGGCAGCGGTGCATGTCCTCCTGACGTCTCAGCCTCTGGGCCATGTTGTGTGCGCAGGTTTGCTGTTGCCCAAAACATTATTGATGTGTGCGCCCTTCCTTTCGCTGCTCCTCCGCCCCTCCTGTTCGCAGCGGCCTCGCGTTTGTCGACAAGTCGGGCGCCAGCCACCCCGCAGTCGCAAGCTGGACGTTTGTCGCCGCCGACGGCGTGGAGATGCCCCTTGAGGAGGGCACCAGCGCCTTCATCACCATGAACCCGGGATACATCGGCCGCGCGGAGCTGCCCGAGAGCCTCAAGGCGCTGTTCCGCCCCATCACGGTGGTCGTGCCCGACCGCCAGCTCATCATGGAGAACATGCTCATGGCGGAGGTGCGGGGAGAAAGTGGAAACTTCTGGTTTAGTTCAGGGTGGTGGGCCGGCTTGTTGCTGGCAAGTGCCCTGGCGGCCGGGCAGCGGAAGCACGGCAACGTAGGAGCTTTGCCAGGCTGTATGCAGACGTGGCGAGGGGTTTGGCAGCCCGGGGCCTGCAAACAGTTGCCTGCCCTGCCCATGTCGCGCCGCACATGCACCCTCCCTGCACACCCGCCTCGCCATATAACTGCGGCCCCTCAGGGCTTTGTGGAGGCCAAGGTCCTGGCGAAGAAGTTTGCGTCCCTCTACTTTTTGCTGGAGGACCTGCTGTCGCCCGCAAAGCACTATGACTGGTGGGATGGGTTGGTGTGGAACAGGGGTGGCTGACCGGCTGCTGAGGCTGGTGGTGGCCTGCCAGGCGCCTCCTGGAGTCCATTGGGGCCTGGTGGCAAAGTTTTCTTCCAGGGGCTGGATGCTGAAAACCCCGCACTCCCCCCCTTGCGCACCCCTCGTGCCCATCTTGCCAGGGGCCTGCGCGCCATCAAGTCGGTGCTGGTCGTGGCGGGCAGTCTGCTGCGCGCCGAGGAGGGCCAGGTGGAGGCGCAGGTGCTGTTCCGCGCGCTGAGGGACTTCAACATCCCCAAGATCCTGGCGCAGGTGAACAAACAACTGCCCAGGAAGAAGGCTTCACCAGAAGCGTCAAGGGGCCAGCAGCGCGGGGTTGGGGGCAAGCCGCAATGTTGCATAAGCCCAGGCCATCACTGCAAATGCCCACCCGCTGCGCACGCCAACCCGCTGCCAATGCCAACCACGCCCCTCTGCTCTGCGCGCCAGGACATGGTCATCTTCATGGGCCTGCTCAACGACCTCTTCCCGGGCGTCGACCCCCCGCGCAAGCGGGACCTGGCATTTGAGGAGGTAGGTGTGGGCCGTATTGCTGCTTAGAGCTGCCTGCAGGACCCACCCTGCCCAGTCCCGCTTGTCAGAGCGTGAGCTGGGCGGCCCTGAGAGGCATGCCCCGGAATAACCCAGCAGCACCATTGGCCCCTTATGTGCGTCCCCCCGCCGCCCCTCATCCCGCCTGCCCCTGTCTCCCTCCCCCCGCCAGGTCATCCGCGAGACGGCCGTGGAGATGAAGCTCGCCCCCGACGACGACTTTGTGCTGCGCGTCGTGCAGCTCAGCGAGCTGCTGGCCATCCGCCACTGCGTGTTCCTGATGGGGCCCACGGGCTGCGGGCGCACCGAGTGCTACAGGGTGCGCGCGGGGAGGGGAGGGGGCGGGCCGGCGAAATGCGGGGGCCGGCTGGGCAGGAATGGAATGGAGGAGGGGGGTGATTGCCAGTCTGCGTGGCCAGGCGTTGCATTGCTTGTGCCGGGCGCAGCCACGAGTCTCACCACACACCTCCCCACTGCCAAAACGCCGCCAGGTCCTGGCGCGCGCCATCGCCAAGGGCACCGGCGACCCTGTCAACGACTACCTCAAGATGACCAACCGCAAGAAGGTCACCATCCGCGACATCAACCCCAAGAGCGTGTCCACTCAGGAGCTGTACGGGTTTGTCAACATGGCGACGCGCGAGTGGAAGGTGGGGTGGCGGTGGGGCTGGCGGTTGGCAGGGCAACCTGTGGGGGCGATAGGGTGTGCGGGGGTTTGCAGCAAGCAGGGGGCCACAGACTGGCCAACGGCTGTGGGGTTGGCAGCTGTGCTGCGCTATCAGGGAGCGTCACGCCCCTGTGCCTGTTCTGTTCTGCGGCACTGAGCTCACGCCTCCATCCCCACGCCCTTCCCCCAGGACGGCCTCCTGTCCTTCAACATGCGCGAGCTTGCCAACATGCCCGACACCAATCCCAAGTGGATCCTGCTGGTCAGGGCACAGGGGTTGGGAGGAAGGGGAGCAGCCAGGGGTGCACGCCTTGGCTGGCGGCACAGAGTGGAGACCTGCGTTCCTGCACCGCACCACGTTGCAGCTGGCCCCCAGCACCCGGCTTTTTTGCGTGTTGCTGTCTCTCCTTTCCGCCCTTCGCCTCCAGCATACTGACCCCGTGCACGGCTGCCTTTTGGCCCAACCACCCCCTTCCACGCATACAGGACGGCGACCTGGACGCCAACTGGGTGGAGAGCATGAATTCGGTCATGGACGACTCCCGCCTGCTCACGCTGCCCAGCAATGAGCGCATCCGTCTGCTCCCGCACATGAAGGCGCGTGGTATGGCAGAGCCAGTGTGTGATGATGGGCGCGCCTCCCGTGTGCAAGCGTCAAGGCTATGCCCTGCTGCTGGCGCCAAGAGAGAGGATCGCCTGCCTGTGCTTCCAAGGCCCGCTCGCCAACCCACTCACGCACTGTGGCCCCGGGATGCTGCCCGCCAACCACATCGACCCCAGCAAATTGCCCGAGCCTTCCACCCAACCCCGACCGCCCAACCCCTGCCGCCCACCACCCCAGATGATCTTTGAGATCCGGGACCTCAAGTTTGCGACCCCCGCCACGGCCACGCGTGCCGGCATCCTCTACATCTCCGAGGGCCGCCAGTGGTCCAACATGGTGTCGTCGTGGCTCGACCGCGTGGCGAGGCCATACGCTGAGAAGGCCAAGTGGAAGGTGGGGGTGCCTGGCTCATTGCGCTGTGGTTGAGACGATTCGTAGGCCCTCACGCATGCCTTTGTCCATGTATGGAGATTCACCTCATGCATGCCTGCCACCCCTGCGGACTCGGCAATTGGGCTTGCGCACCAGGACCCCAACACCCCGGTCAAGTGGCTGTCGGACCTCTTTGACAAGTACGTGCCCGAGTGCGTCGCCGAGATGAGGCGCTCCTACAGCCCCATCATGCCGCTGGGTGGGCACGCCTGGGGCCTTGGCTTGGGGTGGTAAATTGGAAAAGGCCTCGGGCACCAGGGTTGGGGACAAGGCTCACAGCTGTGGCAGCCCTGTTGCAGACACGTGTGCCATGGTCGTGCACTTGATAATTTGCACCCTCAAGCCTCAAATATGCTGGCATCGCCTACTCCTCATGTGTCAGGCACCATGAGCCTTGTCACGACCCTCGTCAACACGCTGGAGGGCCTGCTCAAGCCAGAGAACGTCAGCAACAAGGCGGACCAGGCAAGACGGGCCGGCCGGCTGTCGGCTGCATGGAGTTGGGGAGCGCCTTCCACTGCCTGGCCGCATGCTCAAGACTGCCTAATGTGCATTGGGACTCAATAATGATTCGGCAAGCGTCCAAATGCCAGTCAAAGGCTTTATCCAACCTCAAACACCCTGATCCTTCTTCTTTTGCATATTCACGCTCAACCCAGGCCCTCTTTGAGACCTACTTTGTGTTTGCGGCGATCTGGGCGTTTGGCGGCGTGCTGGTGGAGAAGGACGGCGTGGACTATCGCAGGAAGTTTGACAAGTGGTGGAAGGCCACGTGGACGACCGTCAAGCTGCCAGGTGGGCGCTGTGCATGCGTGTGCGCATATTTTGCGCGTACTGAGTGTGTGTGCACACGTGTGAGTGATGCGACGTCACTTGCGTGCGCGGTGCACTGCAGCAGGGCGGGGCGAGCGAGCAGACCATGGCCATGCGCGCGCGTGGCTGTCTTTTCCAAAGCGCTTCCCCCCCATTGCCACCCGCCCTCGGCCCCCAGGCAAGGGCAGCGTGTACGACGTCTACGTCAACCCCAAGACCGCGAAGTTCACGCCCTGGGCGGAGCTCGTGGCCGACGTCAGCTTCAACAGCGCCAACACGCGCATGGGCTCAGTGTTCGTGCCCACCCCGGAGACCGCCAGCCTGCGCTTCTTCCTGGACATCATGGTGAGGGCCGTGGCTCATGGGCTTGGGGTAATTTAGGGACGGTGCTTGCAAGGGCCTTGAGACTGTGCTGCGGGCAGTGAGGCCACATGGGGCCGTTGCGCATGTGAACGCGGCTTGTAGAGAGGGACAGTGTTGCTTATTTTTGGAGGCTGAGCACTCGGGCTGTCCCTGGCCCAGACCTTGCGCCCTTACACGCATGCTTGCTGTGCGCGCCGCCCGCCCGCCCAGGTCGACCTGGGCAAGCCGATCATGTTTGTGGGCGGTGCTGGCGTCGGCAAGACGCAGCTCGTCAAGGGCAAGCTGGCGGGCCTGCCCGAGGACATGCTGTCATTGGCGATCAGCTTCAACTACTTCACAGACGTGACCTCCTTCCAGAAGGCAAGGGGCGGGGCCGAGGCAGAAGCGCTGTTTTAAGAGAAGCAGCCGCCGGGCAGCTGAGGTTGCACGGAAGAGGTCGCCTGTCAGAAGCAGCAAGCAGGGGCTGTGTGGCTACAAGCAGGCCTGCTGGAGCGCAGACAGAAGGCCCCGTCACCAATTACGCATGACTGCCGCCCAACCCTTTCACATGCGCCCACATTCACCATCTACCCAGGTCCTTGAGGGCCCGCTGGAGAAGAAGGCGGGCATCAACTACGGCCCCCCGGGCACCAAGCGCCTCGTCTACTTTGTGGACGACCTCAACATGCCCAAGCTCGACCCCTACGAGACCGCGATGCCCATCTCGCTCATCCGCCAGCACCTGGGCTGGGGCCACTGGTGCGTGGTCGGCTGCCTTGTTCCGCTGGCACACCCGAGTTGACGCCGCGGCAGCCTTAATTGTATACTTTTGATGCCTGAATGTGCATTCCGAAGCCAGAAGGTTTCTCAGGCCCTGCTCACAGCCGCGGTCGCGCACGCTCCCGGAAACCGTCGCAGGTTTGACCGCGCCAAGCTGACTCAGAAGAACATCCACAACACGCAGTATGTGGCAGCGATGAACCCCACCGCAGGTGAGGTCTGATGCCTCGTATGGTCAGAAGGCGTCCAGCCTACTGGGGCCTGGGTTTGTCGTCCAGCCAGCCTTGTCCAAGCCAGTTAGCCCGTTGCTCTTGTTCGCTGAGCCGCTCCCGCCCGCCTGCCCTCAACAACCACCAGGGTCCTTCGTGATCGACCCCCGCCTGCAGCGGCTGTTCATGACGCTGGCCGTCAACTTCCCCGGCCAGGACAGCCTCATGAAGATCTACGGCACCTTCCTGACCGGCCACCTGTCGCGCTTCAAGGAAGACGTCCAGGCGAGCGCGCAGTGTGTAGGGGGAGCTCATGGATATGCATGCTTTCGTGGGTTGAGGGAGTGGGTTTTGCTGCGCTTGGATGCCCCTCTAGGGCCCACGCTGTGCTGTGGTTGGCGGGCTGAATGGCACACACACAATTGTGCAAGCCTGATGCACACCCTTGGCGGAACGCAGGAGATGGGCACCAAGATCCTGCAGGCGGCCCTGGCGCTGCACGAGAAGGTCTCCACCACGTTCCGCAAGACGGCCGTCAACTTCCACTACGAGTTCACGGTGCGAGCTCGGCCGCTACGGATGCCAGGAGCCTGCAGGGGACCTGCTTCCTAATCCGCGAATGCTCCCACCCTTGCAAGCAGATGAGCCAGCGCAAAATGGGCGAGCACTCACCACGCCCCGATGAGCCCCTCGCTCAAACCCTCGGCCCCACACACTCGCCCCTTCAGGTCCGCCACCTGGCCAACGTCTTCCAAGGCCTGCTGATGAGCACGCCCGAGGTGTTCAACAGCCCGACAAAGTGGGCCAAGCTCTGGCTGCACGAGAGCGAGCGCGTCTACGCCGACAGGCTCGTGTCCCAGGCGGTGAGTTTCCGGGGCAGGGTCGCGAGCAGTCATGAGGGGAGACGAGCCACTTGCAGGCGGCTGCACAGCTGTTGCGGGTGCAAAGCAGGCATGCCAGGCTGCAGGCGCCCTCCTCACACGTGGATCTTGATGTCTCCCTCACCCTTATCCCATGCCCTGGCCCCTCAACACACCAGGACCTGGACACGTACAACAAGGCAGCCGTCGTCATCGCAAAGAAGTACCTTGCGCTCCCAGGTGCCAGAGGGGGGAGAGTGTTGGGCGTTCAAGCTAGCAGCGCGCCAGCAAGCGCGCAGGGGTGCACCCTTGACGCGCTCTGGTGCATGCAGGCTCGAAGTCTCCTGAACTTGGTCCGGCAGCCTTTTCATGCTTCCTGCAAGCCACCAGCTTGACGCTGCCCCCCACCCAACCACCCAACCCCTCCCACCCTCTCAGACATCGACGACTATTACCGCAAGAAGGACCCCCGCCCGCTGATGTTTGCCAACTTTGCTCGCGGCCTCGCCGACAAGACCTATGATGACGTGCGCGTCTAAGGATGATGGTGGGGCAATCACCCTTTGCTCGGCTTGTTGCAACGTCTGTTTGTTGCAGTGCCACCGCTTCAAGTCCGCGCGAACACCCCTGCTCCTTCCCCCTTGGCGCCCATGACCCCCAGGTCCCTGATTACCAGCACGCCTACAAGGTCTTGACAGAGGCGCTGATGGAGTACAACGAGACAAACGCAGGTGGGCCTTACGGCGCTGGCCTGCTGGGGCCTTGCTTCACAACGTGCTGGCAAAGCGCACTGATCATGGCCCTTCCCCGCCAAGCTCCATGCGCCCAATTTGACTTTGCCGCTTCAAACCCACCCCACCAAGCCTCTGCTGCCACCCTGACCCACGCGCCTCCACTCCCCGCCGCTCCCCAGTCATGGGCCTGGTCCTGTTTGAGGACGCCATGAAGCATGTGGCGCGAATCGCCCGCATCATTTCCAGCCCCGGCGGCCACGCGCTGCTGGTCGGCGTCGGCGGCAGCGGCAAGCAGAGCCTCGCGCGGTGAGTTGCGCGCAGCAGGGGCCCCTGGTGTGAAAACACGCGTTTGGCCATGGTGGTCCCAGGTAGAGAGCCAGGTCGTGCAGCCGCACCGCCACCAGCCTGCCCTCACTCGCGACGTGGTGCTCGCAAACTCTCAAACCCCCTCCCCCCACCCCACCAGCCTGGCCGCGTTCATCTGCGGCTACTCCACCGTGACCATCGTGATCAGCGGCAACTACGGCCTCAACAGCTTCCGCGAGGACCTGCAGAAGATGTACCGGCGGGCGGGCCTCAAGGGCGAGGGCCTGCTGTTCCTGCTGACCGACAGCCAGGCGAGGGCCGCAGAGGAGGGGGCAGGCTGGCACCGGGAGGGAGGCGGTTTCAGTGGCACGGGCGCCGCTGAGTGGCTGAGTCAGGAGCAGGGTGACGGCATGGGGATCAGCGGCTCGCATCAGAACACAGCAGGGCCACGTCGACCATTCATGCCAAAGTGCAGGCCTTGGCTCTCCATCTCAAGCACAACCCTTGCCACATCCAACCTGCTCCCGCAGATCGTCGACGAGCGCATGCTGGTGGCGGTCAACGACCTCCTTGCCTCGGGCGAGGTGCCCGAGCTGTTCGCGGCCGAGGACCGGGACGAGATCGTCAACGCGATGCGCGGCGAGACCAAGGCGGCGGGCTTGGTGGACACGTCGGAGAACTGCTGGGCGACCTTCATCAACAAGGTGCGCGGGCCTGGGGCAGGCGCTAGCGGGTGACGAAATTTGTGGGGTTGCGTGTGAAATCAACTTGCATGCGACAGCTTGGCTGTGGTGTGTTTGCTGCTGCTATGATGCTGGTGCAGGCCCTGTGACCCCTCCTATGCACCGGCTCATCCCCCACAGGTCAAGGCAAACCTGCACGTTGCCTTCACGGCGTCGCCCGTCGGCGAGGCCTTCCGAGTGCGCAGCCAGCGGTTCCTCGCCACGATCAACTCCACGGTCATCGACTGGTGCGCGGGCGGCCGAGTGGGCCGCTGCAAGCACTGCAATCCGTTGCAATTGCTGGCCTGCGCAGCGCGCCTGCAAGCATGCGTGCACACCCTGCTTTATATTAATTCCTGAAACGGCCACGCCGCTCGTGTGGCCAACCACCCCCACCTCCTCAGGTTCCAGCCCTGGCCCGAGGCCTCGCTGCACAGTGTGGCCCGCAAGTTCCTGGACGAGTGCGACCTCGGGGACGACGCGACGCGCAACGCGGTCGTCGAGTTCATGCCCTTTGGGTTTGCCGCCGTCAACAAGGCAAGTATGAGTGCATGGGGGGGTTGCGCATGGACGCGGGGATTGCAGGGGGGTGAGGGCTTCTGGTGTCTTACCTATGAAAGGGCCTTAACAGCCATCAGCACCGTCGCCGCAGGGAAAATCTCTCTGTGAAGCGCCTGAGCGTGAAGCTTGTGCCTCTCACCCCCGCCGAACCCCAAGCGCAGGCGTCCAAGACGTTCTACGACGTCGAGCGCCGCCACAACTACACCACGCCCAAGGTGGGCGTGCATGGGGTTGCGTATGTGTAGCTGTTTGAGCAGGCAACTGTACAGTCATGCTTTTATGATCACCGTACAGTGCCAGTCACGTCGCAGCCGCTTGACAAGACCGTCTTGCAAGGGCCGGCCACACGTGCACCACAATTGGCCCACTGACCCTGCAAACCCACTCCCCTTACCCCTGGCAGACCTTCCTTGAGCTCATCAAGCTCTACAAGAGCGTGCTGGCGCGCAAGCGCAAGGAGAGCCAGGAGGCCATTGACCGCCTCGAGAACGGCCTTAACAAGCTGCACAAGACCCAGGCGAGTGGTTGGCATCTGCTGCTCTGCAGCAGCCGTAGCTGGAAGCGGTGCTTGCGCTTGGAGTGCGAAAGCAAGAGCAAGCCGGCATGTGGCGTGACCATGCAAAATGGGCTTGTCCTCACTGTTGCCGATGCTCTCAATGCGCCCCCCTGCCCAGCGATGCCCCGCCCCCCCCCCCCCCCACCCCGGTTGCCTGCCCCAAACCCTGCCCCAGGCCGACGTGGACGTGCTCGTCGAGGACGCCCGCAAGATGGCCGTCGAGGTGGAGCACAAGGTGGCCAGCGCCAACGTGTTTGCCGACCAGGTCGGCGTCGAGAAGGAGAAGGTGGCAGCCGAGAACGACAGCGCAAAGGTGGAGGCCGACAAGTGCGCCGTCATCGCAAAGGAGGTGGCGGAGAAGCAGGTGAGCCTCGGGCGCGGGCGCGGTTGATCTGACACGCATTTGCAGAGTTGGGAGGTGCTGGTGCATGCCTGGCTGGTGAGATCTCTTGGATATCAGTCCTGCTGGCTGGTGCTCACCAATGGAAACTTGAGCTCCACTCCGCCTAGGCCTGAGCCCCTCAATCCCCCTCTCCCGGCCCCCAGGCGTCCTGCGAGGCCGACCTGGCCGCGGCCGAGCCGCTGGTGGCCCAGGCCGAGGCGGCGCTGGACACCCTCAACAAGAAGGACCTCGGCGAGACGAAGAGCCTCAAGAAGCCCCCGCCAGGCGCGCGCCCCTTGCACACCAGGGCGGCAAGGGGGCCGTGACGCTGGGAGCGCCCGAGTGTGGAAAGCGCCCAAGCGGTTTCTTGTCAGCGCGTGGGTGCCAGCCAACTGACCTCGCCCGCTGTCTCTCCACAATCTTTAGGTGTTGATGACATCACTGCCGTCGTTATCATCCTGCTGGAGGGCAACCCCAAGGACAAGTCCTGGGCCACTGCCACAAAGCTGGTGCGGGGCCAGGTTGACGGGTCGGGCATGGTGAATGGGATGGCAGCCTGCAGGCAAACACCGTGAGGGCCACCCCCAGGCAGGGCGGATGTGGCCCGTAGGCGCTCAACCTGCGCACGCCCCTTGCCTTCCTCCCATCGCGCCGCCTACCCCCCACCCAAACAGATGGCCAACGTGGACAAGTTCCTTGAGCGCCTCCGCTCCTTCAAGTCCGTCATCGACGAGGGCAAGGTCCAGAAGAAAACCGTCGACGCATGCCGCTCCTACCTTGAGCTGCCCCACTTCAACCGGGATGTCATATTTACCAAGAGCCACGCGGCGGCGGGGCTTTGTGATTGGGCGGTCAACATTGTCAAGTACTACGACGTAGTTAGCGAGGCGCGCGCCTGAAGACTTTGGAGCTGAGCGGGCGCGCGCATGCTTGCAACACGGGTTTTTGTTGCTGTGGGTTGACGGCGCAAGGCGGCTGGGGCAGCGTGCATCCCTTGCAGGGCAGGGTGTGTGAGGATAAAGTTTGCAACGAGCATCGTGTCCCTCTTTTGACGCAAGGAATGCGCCCCCTGGCTCGCACGCCCTGCGCCGCCTTCCAGGTCGAGCCCAAGCGCCTTGAGCTGGCGGCCGCCAACGCAAAGCTAAAGGAGGCCAACACCATGCTCGCGGCCGTCCAGCAAAAGGTGCGACGCGTGCAACACCAGTCAGGACCAATGCCCCACCTCCTGCCTGCATACAGATAGCATGGCCAGCATGCCCTGCGGTTCAACCCCTGCTGACTGTGCCTCGCCCCTCCCCACGCTCCCTCTTTAACCCTCAGGTCGCCGAGCTCAACGCCAAGGTGCAGGAGCTGGAGGCCCAGTACAACGCCGCCGTCGACGACAAGAACGCCGCCATCCGCGAGAGCGAGCGCTGCCAGCTCAAGCTGCAGCTCGCCAACCGCCTCATCAGCGCGCTTGCCTCCGAGGGTGCGCTGGGGGGGGAGGCAGCGGCAGAGGGCAGGTGGCTGTTTGCCGAGCAGCTGTGGAGGGGTTTTGGGTGGCCAGATTGAGCCAGGGCCCACCAGGCATGCATTTGGAGTTACTTAGCCGCTCACGAGCCCCACGGTTGCTTGCACATGTGTTAACAATCTGCTGGGCAGGCGAGCGCTGGGCGCGGACGGTGGACCAGCTGCGCGCGGGCTACGACGTCCTCACCGGCGACATGCTGCTGGCCAGGTGGGCCGCCGGTGCTGCCCTGAAGAGGGTGGGGTTGGCTGGGGGTGGGGGTGGGGTTTGGGAGGTTGAATTGATGGCCTTGACGCTTGGGCGTGGTCTGTGGTGGATGCTTGCTGGTGGGGTTTCTGCGGGCGGTATGGCATTGGCTGGATACGAGTGGCGCTCATCCACCCTGGATTCCTCCCTGCGTCTGCCCCCACCTCGCCATCCAGCGCGTTTGTGAGCTACGCCGGCCCCTTCACGAGCCGCTTCCGCGCGGGCCTCATCTCCGACTGGATAAAGTTCCTCTCGGACAAGGGCGTGCCCATGACCGAGGGCATCAAGGGTGCGGGCCCTGCTGGGTCAACGGGAGCGCGGCCGACAGTGTCGACCCTCGATTTGGGGCACAGCCTGGGCTTTTGGGGGTTGTTATGTGCCCTGTCCTCGCACAACCCTCACTCGCTGTCACCCGACTTGCAACAATTAACCCACCCCTGCCGCCCCCATTTGGGCCGCTGGCCAACCCCTCCCCCCAAATAAAACCGCGCCCCACTCGCAGACCCGCTTTCGCTGCTGGTGGACGACGCCCTGGTGGCGTCCTGGATCCGCCAGGGCCTCCCCTCCGACCCCACCAGCGTGCAGAACGGCACCATCCTGGTCAACAGCGAGCGCTGGCCGCTGATGATGGACCCGCAGCTGCAGGGCGTGCTGTGGGTCAAGGAGCGCGAGGCCAAGAACGGCCTGCAGGTGCGCACTGGGAGGGAGCTTGAGACAAACGGAGGCCAAAGCACTGCCTGGCGTCACAAGCAGGCATGCTGCAGCCGGTTTTAGGTGTTGGGCATGCTTGCAGCGGCACATGTGGCGCTTGCGCACCTACGCACAACCCTCCTCTCGTCCTGCCCACCATCCCCCCTTTGCTCAATCCAAGGTCGTGCGCATGGGCGCCGATAACATGATGGTTGTCATGGAGCGCGCCATGGCCGCGGGGACCAGCGTGCTGATTGAGAACATGGGCGAGGCCATCGACGCGGTGCTCAACCCCGTCATAACAAGGTGCATCCACAGCAGCGGGACGACAGGCGGAGAAGGGGTCGACTTGGGGGTGCTGCGGGCGGGGTTGGCAGGAGTGTAGGCATCAGCCACTTGCAGGCAGCAGCCGGTGCAATTAATCCTGTTTTTAGGGCTGGCGTCAACCTTGCCTTGGGCTTGCCATCACGCAGGTCGACTTTCAAGAAGGGCCGCAGCCTCTACATCAAGCTGGGCGACAAAGACGTGGAGTACAACAAGTGGGCTTGGGGGGGGGTGGGCGAGGCGGCATGCACAACAGTGTGTTTCAGGCTGGTTGGATGAGAGTGGCATGTGTGCCTGGCAAGCTCGGCCTCTATCTTTGACGCTGTGACCATAAACCCCTCGGTGCCCCACTCGCACCCACGGCGCCACGCTTTTGCAGGGGCTTCAAGCTGTTCCTCCACACCAAGCTGTCCAACCCCCACTACCCTCCAGAGGTCCAGGCCGAGACGACGCTCATCAACTTTACCGTCACCGAGCAGGCGCGCGGCGACGCTGGGCCTTGCAGCACGGCCAACTGGGCTACAAGGGGACAGAGCATGGCCATGCCGGCAATGACTCCCGCAAGCACACATGTTGCGTTGCCAGCACATGCCTCCTCCTGATCTGCTTGCCTGACCTTGCACCGGGCACATGTTCACTCCGCTCCCCAGGGCCTGGAGGACCAGCTGCTGGCGCTGGTGGTCAACAAGGAGCGCCCCGACCTGGAGGAGACAAAGACGCAGCTCATCATACAGGCGCGTGCTGGCAGTCAGGGGGCTGCCCAGGGGGTGTGGAGGACGCATCCTACTCAACGCCCCCTTGCTCCAACCGCGCAAAAGCATACCAACGAGACCCACGCATGCATGCCTCTTGCACGCCAACCCCGCCACACAGAACACCGAGTTCACCATCAAGCTGAAGCAGCTGGAGGACGAGCTGCTGTACAAGCTGTCCACCGCGGAGGGCGACATCACGGGTAGGGGCCACGCGGGAAAGACCGCACGCCTGCCTGCCCTCTAACACGCCTCTGGGGCATTGTTGCGTCCCTGGTCAAATGGGCGGGCCACCAGCGTTACAACTGTGCAAGCTGTGCGCATGCACTTGCCCTTGCGGCCGCTCAAGCTCGTGCACCCCCCCACCTTCGCGCCCGCCAGAGGACGTGGCTCTGATCGAGTCGCTGGAGGAGTCCAAGCGCGTCGCCACGGACATCACCGACAAGGTGGCCGAGGCGCGCGAGACCGAGGTCGCCATCAACGACTCGCGCAACAAGTGCGGGGGCGGGAATCTCTCTTGGGTGGAGCAACTTGGGTTGGGGGGTCAGGCAAGTTGCCAACAAATGCTTGAGCAGCAATGCATTTGGGAAGTTTTGGCTTCCTCACCGTGGTCCTTTGGGCACTCCGTCCATGCTTGTTCCGTGCACCCTTGCAGGTACCGCCCCGTTGCGCATCGCGGCTCGATGCTGTTCTTCCTCCTCAACAGCCTTTCCAAGATCCACGCGTTCTACCAGTTCAGCCTCAACGCGTTCGTCACCGTCTTTGGCCGCGGCCTGGACACCGCGCCTGGCGGGCGGCGCAAGAAGGTGGGCGGCTGCCTTGCTGGGTGCTTGGGGATTGAGCGGGCAACTCCAGGGCAACCATGCATCGCGCTGTCCAGTGCACAGGGACGCCACACAGCTTGGCCAGGCAATGACGCCGCGCGCGCAACCCCCGACTTGCAAACACTGACAGGGGGTGGCAGCTGCAGCAGCCGGCAAAGCCAGCGCTGCCGTCGCCGCCGGGCAGCCCAGAAACGACGGCGCGCTGGGCACCATCCAGCGCCGCCTCACCGGCGAGCGCCGCAACTTTGGGGAGGTCATGGCCATGGCCCGCCGCATGTCCAGCCACAGCGGCGGCCCTGTCATGGCCCCCGGCACGCAGCCGCACAGCCGGCGGCCGACAAACATGGCGGCCGCCAGCACGGCGGGCGGGCCTGCAATCCCAGAGGGCGGCGAGGACGGCGAGGACGGGGACTATGCGATGAGCCCTGAGGACCTGGAGGAGCGCATGGCCAGCCTGCTGCACACCTGCACCTACACGGTGAGGAGACCCCTTTGCTTGCTGTACTGCTGTCAGACGACTGCCAGTGCAAGCCAACCTCCCAATACCTGCGGTGTTTGAATGCGCACGCTTCTTGGCCCACGCACAAACAAGCCAATGCTCCTCGCTGTGCCCTGCTTCCAGGTGTTCAACTACACGCGTCGCGGCCTGTTTGACCGCGACAAGCTCATCGTGCTGACGCTGCTCACGTTTACGATTGGTGGGCGGGCGCTGTCGATGGCATTGGGCCAGGGCGGGGCTGTGGGGTTTGGGAAGCTAGTCGGGATCGGGTTGCTGCGATAGAGGAATTGCGCCCACAAAAACAGCCAGCAGGGCAGATCCCAAACGCGCATGTGGCCCGAGGAGCTCAAGACCTCCATGCATGGCTTGCACTGATCAAGGCTTGGCTGATGCGATGTGCCTTGCCCGCTATCCCCCCCCGCCTTGCAGGCCTCCGCAGCGGCGCGATCGACCCCGCAGAGTACGAGGCCCTCTGCCGCGGCGCCAAGAGGTGAGGGCGATTTGGCGCAGCAATGTTGACGTCCCTGCCCAAAACGTGGTTTGCCCCGCTGCCCGCAAAGCTTCTCTGGCATTGCTTGCACCCCACCACTGCACCAAGCCCTGGCCCTACTCAAACCAACCACCTGACCCTCCAAAACCATTGGCAGTGCATCGCCGCCGCCCATCACGGACGAGCTGTCCCGCTGGATGACCGAGGCCCAGTGGGCCGCCGTCGACGCCCTCGCAGGCAGCGGCGTGCCCGGCTTTGCGTCGCTCGCAAAGGCGCGCTCGCATGCCTGTGTCAGATGCCTGGGCCTGGGTTGGTGCTTGCGTTGCATGTTGGCTTGCTCATTGGGGTGTGCTATGCCGCGCCTCGGCGCCGCCGCCACCTTTTCATGACAAACCAAAACACGCACATGCATACAAACACGTGCGTGCATACAAGCACACACTAAACACCCCCAAACACACAACGCGTCAATACAGGAGCTGGAGAAGGCCAGCGAGGAGTGGAGCTTGTGGTGCCTGTCGGTGGCGCCCGAGCGCGCCCTGATGCCGGGCGACTGGGGCCGCGCCGGCGAGTTCCGCAAGCTGCTGCTGCTGCGGGCGCTGCGGCCAGACCGCATCACCAACGCGCTGCAGGCAAGCGGGGGCGTGTATTTGTCATGTATTTAGGTTCTTTTAAACCCACGCAAATTTTCAGCTAGGATCAACGCCACCATGCCTCTATCCCCCTTAGCCATGCAGCGTGCCTAACTGCTGGCTCGCCTCACTTCCCAACCACCCCTACCAAACCCCCACCCAGGCCTACTGCGAGGGTGTCATGGGCCCAGCCTTTGCCAAGCAGGACGCCTTTGACCCAGCCACCGTGCTGCGGGAGAGCTCCAGGTGCGTTTTTGACGACAGTGTGCTGTGTTTACACGTGCGCTTGCAGGTTGCTCACTGAGTGCCTTGCCCTCGGCTTGGCTCACTCTCCGTCCCTCCTCTGCCACCACGCTCTCCCTGTGCTTTTCTCTCCTCCCCCTTTGCCCCACCTCGCAAACAGCGGCACGCCCGTCTTCTTCATCCTGTTCCCGGGCTACTCCCCGTGCAAGGAGATCGAGGCCTACGCACGCAGCGTGGGCCGCGCGCCCGAGGCCGGCAACCTCACGCTCATCTCCATGGGCCAGGGCCAGGAGGGGCCCGCGGAGGCCGTCCTCGACAAGTGAGCACTAAAGCATAGCGGGGCTGTCGATTGGGGGGCGTTTCTGGGGACACTGATCACGCAATGGCTGCCGCGACCAGTGGTCAAGTGGCCAGTGCTCGGCCCCTGCAGCAGCGCTGGCGGTGATCGCTGCTAATAACCAGCCTATTCCATGCGTCTTTAATGTGATGCATGCCTTTCTCAACTGGCTGATCTACCCCTGCTCTGCCACCGCCCTTTCAAAGGTACATCAAGGAGGGTGGCTGGGTGTTCCTGGACAACGTGCACCTCATGCAGGCAAGGGGGGGAGGGGCAGGCGGGGCCAACTTGTGCAGCCGCAGCCAGGCGGCCATAGGCTGGGCCTTTGCATCAAGGCAGCTGTCCCCACTGAATTTATCTCCGAGGAGCGCTTTTTCAAAACCATGTCGCCTTCGCCCTTTCATTACACTTTGCCTCATGCAAACCCCACCAACCCCTCCCTGCCTCAGGGCTGGATCCCGCGGCTGGAACGCAAGCTGGAGGCGGCCACGGAGGGCGCGCACCCCGACTTCCGCTGCTTCTTCAGCGCAGAGCCCATCAACGGTGCCCCGCAGGTGAGGGCCTGGGTAGGTGGCGGCCGGGCAGCTGCAGCACGCAGGGCCTTCGCCAGCTGGACGCGGCCTTTTCTCTGCATTCTTAGGAAGGACCTGCGTGTGGTCCGGGCCTTTTGCGGAAGGACAATTCCCAGTCTCTTTGTCCCCCCTCCTCCCGCCGCCGTTGCCTTGAAGCTGCTTCCCCTCTGCTCCCTTCTGCCCCCCCCCACAGGCCAAGATCATCCCCGAGTCCATCCTGCAGAACTGCATCAAGGTCTCCAACGAGCCCCCCAGCGACATGGCCTCCAACATGCGCAGCGCGCTGGCGGCCTTCAGCCCTGCCCTGGAGGAGCGCCTGTCGTCGCCCAGAAAGCGCACCGCGTTCCGCTCCATCCTGTTCGGCCTATGCTTCTACCACTCGCTGCTGCTGGGGCGGAAGAAGTTTGGCGTCGGCATCGGCACGGGTGCGTCGCGAGGGGCGGGCCGCGGGGCGTGGGCCTGTTAGGGGCGGGTAGTGCCGGCGGGGCAGCCATGCTTCCGGGTCGACCCGCTGTGTCATGCACGCTTGCCAGCAATGGCGCGATTACTGTGCGAATCCACCGCTGTATCATCCACCCACTGCTGCCCCCGCTGCGCCGGCCCGCCCAAACCGCACCCCGCAGGCTCCGGCAGTGGCCTGGGCTTCTGCCGCGGCTACTCCTTCAACACCGGGGACCTGGCCACCTGCGGCAACGTGCTGGCCAACTACCTGGAGGCCTACGACTCGATCCCTTGGGACGACCTGCGCTACATGTTTGGAGAGGTGGGCGCCGGAGCTCAATTGGTTGCGAGAAAGGGGCCGGCCCAAGGTTAAAAGCAGGGCGCCTCCATTGAGTTGTGCTTTGCAATCGGTGAAGGGCCGTTGGGTCGATCAGGGGGCGGGTTGTGCGTTCCAATGATGTGCTGCCGCCCGCCAGGCACGTACACCCAGGCTCACGCCTCCTGCCCCTCTGCCTCCCCCCCCCCCCAGGTGTTCTACGGCGGCCACATCACCGACGCCATGGACCGCCGCTGCTGCACCACCTACCTGCAGGCACGCGCAATATGCGGGGCAGGGCCGGGGGCTGGGGCCGGGCAGCTGCGAGCTACTGAAGGGGGGCCGGCTGGGGGCCTTGCGCGTTTCCGTCAGATTTATGTAACCCTGTCGCCGAACGCACGCTCGCCCTGTGTGCCCTCACCATCCCAATCGCGCCCTTCACCCATCATCGCCCTTGAACATCCGCCGCTGTCCTCCGCGCAGGTCCTCATCCGGCCCGAGATCCTGCCCCCCGGCGACCTGTCCGACCCCGCCTCCTGCGGCCCCCCGGCCCTCGAGCTCGCCCCCGGCTTCCGCGCGCCCCTGCCCTCGAGCTTCGGCGCGCTGTCGGCGCACATTGAGGCGGCGCTGCCCGCCGAGAGCCCCGTGATGTACGGGATGCACGCCAACGCCGAGCTCAGCCTGCTGACGAGCCTCGGGGAGACGCTGTTCAGGACTCTGATCGACGTGTCGGGCGGCGCGGGCGGTGCGCGGCTGGGGTGGGGCGGGCTGGGGTTGCTGGCGTGGGAGATGGCCCTGGTGGAGGGCGGCTGGGCCGGCAGGCAGCGGCGCCATCGACTCCGTGAATCATGCCATCCGCTGCCGCACTTCCCTCAACCGCGCGCTCCCACCCTCGGGCCCCCTCAGGTGGCGGCGGCGGCGCGGGCGCGGGCGAGGCGGCGGTGCGCGCGGCGCTCAAGGACTACAGCGAGCGCCTGCCCGCCCCCTTTGCGCTGGCCGACATCGAGGCGCGCGTCAAGGACAAGACGCCCTACGTGGTGGTCGCGCTGCAGGAGGTGGGGACGCTCGGCAGGGCAGTTGCGCGGGGGGGGGGGTCGGCAATGGGAAAAGGGCGCGTAGGCTGCATGTCAGGGGCCTGGCTTGGAGTGACGGGGAAACAAGAAAGAAACTCGCCACCAGCCGGCAGACCGCAGCCACCGCCTCCAAACCCGTCACCCCTGTCCCCACCGCCTGCCGCCCGTTACCCCGGCCCAGGCGTCGCGCATGAACGCGCTGCTGGAGGAGATGCGGCGCGGCATGGAGGAGCTGCAGCTGGGCCTCGGCGGCGCCCTCAACATGAGCGCGCATATGGAGGCGCTCGCGCGGGGGATCGCCACCAACTCGGTGCCGGACGCCTGGATGAGCGTCATGTCCACGCGCGTGCAGGAGGTGGGTGGGGCCTTTGGCGGGATGGGGAGGGTTGCGCCGGAGGGGGCCGGCGCGCATGGGGTCGGAGGCGGAAAGGACAGGGCCGCAGCTCGCGTACACAGGGCCAGGCGGAGCGCAAGAGGCAGGTAATGCGTGCAGCGCCGAGCCTCAACCCCTCAGGCCCACCAGGCCCTGGACGCCGACCCGCGCCCACCGACGCCCGCGCGCCCCCACCTCTCGCCTTCGGCCGCTCCCACCCCCCCCCCACACAAAATAACCCCCAAAGGCCCTCCCCCTGAGCGGGTGGTACGCCGACGTGCTCAAGCGCCACGACCAGCTCTCCGCATGGACCGCAGGCGCAGTGATCGTCCCCAACAGCGTGTGGCTGCCGGGCCTGTTCAACCCCAAGGCCTTCCTCACCGCAGTGATGCAGACGTACGCGCGCGCCAACAGGCTGCCCCTCGACGTGATGCGCTTCGTCACCGACGTCACCACGAAGAACCCTGACCAGGTGATAACACTTGAGAGCAAAGGCGGGCGCTGAAGCGCGGCCTGCTTGGGAATGCCGGTATTGGCGTTGGCGGCGCTGTGGCCGACGCTGCGGCTGCTTGCCGTCAGAGGGAGCAGGCCGCTCGCGGGGCTGCCCGCCCGCCCCAGGCCATCCACGGGTTCCCGAGCCCATTGCCACGCTGGTCCCCATGCAAGCCAGCCTTGGCCTCACCTCCAGCCCCGCCCCCAAGCTCATCAACGCCCCTACGCGCCCTCCCCCACTCGCGCAACCCCTTTCAAACCGCCCCCTTAGGTCACCGAGCCCGCGCCGCTGGGGTGCTACGTCCACGGCCTCGTGCTGGAGGGCGCGCGCTGGGACCGGGAGGAGGGCCGTCTGCGGGACTCGGCGCCCGGGGAGCTGCACCAGCAGATGCCCGTCATCCAGGTGGGCGCCCCCGCCTGGCCCTGCCCTCCGCGCGCGACCGCCGGCCGGGCGAACGCCTTTCTGTTTCTGATGCAACGTGCTGGCGCCGCGCTACCCGCTTTGCTCGCCGCCGCCCACGTGGCCCCTCATAAGCAAACCCTGCGCAAGGCTCACCCGCCTTGCGCGGCCCCTCCCCACAAAGCCCCCTGGCCGGCTTCCATCCCCCCAACGCTGACCCCACCCGACACCCCCTACCCCCCCATTTCACCTCCACCCCACCCAACCCCCTGACCAGGTGCGCCCCGTGACGGCGGACCAGCACGACCTGTCCGGGCAGTACCAGTGCCCTGTGTACACCAACATGC
>VIYE01000012.1:0-20456 GCA_008037345.1 Messastrum gracile | reverse complement strand
GCCGCGCGGCCTCGGCGGCGCCGTGGCTGGCTGCGAAGTCGCAGGCGGGCACGCCCAGCAGCTGCTCCCCCGCGGGCCCCAGCAGCAGCGCATCCAGGCGGCCCGTCGCGTCCTCCAGCTCCAGCTTGGCCGCGTAGGACCAGGGGCCCGCCGGGACCAGCGCACCGCTGCGCCCTCCGCCGCCGCCCTGGCTATCGCCGCCGCCGGGCAACCGCACGCACAGGCGGGCTGGGTCCTCTGGGCTGTGCCTGGCGCCAGGGCAGGGAAAAAGGCAAGACATTGGTGAGTCGCGGAGTCACGGTTGCTGCGGTGACTGGAATGGGCCGGGCAAAAGGGCCCCCCTGCATGCATGCCTCACAGGGCAGGGCTCCGGCGTGCTGCCATTGCCGTGCTCACACGCCCCCGCCCTGCAACCCCCCTCAGCCCTACATTCCCCCCACCTGACGAGCCGCACGAGCATCCTGAAGGTTGCGCTCCCACCCTCCAGCCGCCGCTGCAGCACCTGCCGCACCGTCACCAGCGGCAGGGCCGCGTGGTGGGGGCAGCGGGTGAGGGGGCGCGTTGCAAACGCGGCGGTGTCGCCGATGGCGAGGCGCGCCGCCCAGGCCTTGTCGATGTGGGCGTCCTTGGACCAGGGGACGATGCGGCTGGCGCTGCCCACCACCAGCGCCAGCTGGCCCTGGAGGGGAAGGGGGCCGAAAAGGAAAGGAAAGGAAAGGAAAGGAAAGGAAAGGAAAGAAAAGAAAAGAAAGGGGTTGGGGGGCCACAGCAGCCCTGACGTGTGCTTGGCTGGCTCCCACTCTGGCTGGTGGCGCACCATCCGCGCTGTTCTGAACGCATCCCTAAGGCGCGCTTGCCCCCAGGCCCCTCCCAGAACGCAGCAAAGGGTGCATGGCGGGCACAACCGCCCCGTGCACGCACCTCGTGCAGCTGCAGGCCCACCACCTTGAGCTTGACCCACTCCCCCACCGTCGGCAGAGGCCGCGCGGGCGTGCCGCGCAGCTGCTGCACCAGCACGGGCAGGGCCGTGCCCAGCGGCGGGATGTCCCCCACCACCTGCGGTTGGGAGGTTGGGGACGCGGTGATTAGGGCAGCAGCAGGGGTTGAGAGCAGCCCCACCTCTAAACAGAGAGCCGTGCGCAAGGCAAGACAAACTGCCTCCGCTTCGCTCGCCACCCCCCTCACCTCCACGCCCGGCTCTCCAGGGAAGAGCGGAAGCACGCGCTGGCGTTTGCTCGCCCGCAGCTCTTCCCGCCCGCGGAATATGCTGGGGGGCAGCTCGCCGCTGAGGGAGTACGAGGGGTTGGGGGGTGGTTGGCTCTTAGGGAGGAAATCGCAGCAAGGCTGGCGCAGTGGGCACCAAACCGCAACAGCCAGGTGTGTGAAGCGCAACCCGCTTCTGGGAACAAGCTCGGCTGGGCATGTGCAACAGGTCAACCCCATCTGTGAGGCGCTCACCTGCGAGGCATGGGCCGTGCGTCTGTCGAGTCCCAGACGTAGAGCACCGGCTCAGAGGGGTCGCGCTGGTCGATGGCCAGCACCTGGCAGCCAAAACAACAGGGGGATGCAGCGGGCAAGAGCTATCAGGGTAGGCTGTAGTGCAGCCATGAGAATGGCCGGAAGGTGTGTGGTGGGCACGAGCGTTCAAACTGGACGGCTGCCCGTTCGATGGGCAGGCGACCCCTTGGGCAAACAGGTGGGGCACATGCGCGGACAGCCGCCTGCACCCCAGACCTAAGCCGCACGCATGCGCACCTTGCAGCACATGTCCACACAGTCTGGCCGCATAAAAACTGGGGCCACTTCGAGTGGCTCTTGCTGCTGCTGCTGCTGCTGCTGCTGCTGCTGCTGCTGCAAGGCCGCTGTCGCGGCGGCGTCCACGGGGGGCAGCTGCAGGTCCATCACCTTGCGCAGGAAGCACGCCGACCGCCCTGACGCCGGCGGCGGCAGAGGTTGCATGTGCGTGTGGCCGGCGGTGCGTGGATTCAAACAGAAACAAGCATACTCCCCCCAGCGTGCAGCACATGAGCAGGCCAAGCGCTGTCAACGGTTGCCTTTGAAACGAGTTGAAGTCAGCCTGCCCTGATCCTTTCCCAATTGCATTGGCCCCGCACCTTTGTCGCCGCTGACGGTGAGGAAGCGCTCCACCGCAAAGTAGCGCAGCTGCGACAGCCGGGCCGCGTCCTCGGCGCCCACGCTGAAGGACGCCTCGCGCCCGCCGCCGAGCCGGTAGGGCGTGTCGGGGGAGCCCAGGGCGCCGCTGAACAGGAGGTAGGAGAAGGGCTTGTGGGCCGCCAGCTGGCCCATCAGCTGCGTGCGGCCCCCCCAGAACTGCACCTGCGCGCGCGGGCACGGGCGTGGCGTGGCGGGGAGGGCGGAGTGGTGTCACGTGCGGCTGGCAAGCAGCCTCGCGGGGGCCCCGGCACGCGGCGGCGAGCTGCTGCGCCGGGTTCTTCAAACGGGCGCCCCGCAAGGTTTGGTGATCATTGCTTGCTTGCTGCTGGGCGCCGCTGCTGACGAGCCCATTACTGTAGCGCCTGTTCCTTCAACGGCTCTGGCCGGCTGCTACCCACCACCACGTTGTTCAGCCGTATGATGTCGGCCTGCGCCGCGGCCTGGGGCATGGCGGACGCGTCGCGGCTGAACACGATCAGCTCCACGCCGTTGGCCAGCGTGGGGTCCGACTGGCTGCTCATGTCGGTGACGCGCAGGTTGACGACGTGGTCTGCGGGTGGTGGCACGAGGGGCGCGGCCGGCGCCAGTGGGGGGCCGGGTTCGCGAGGCACGCGCCCAGTTGAGACGCCGCCGCGCGCAGCGCTTCCGACCACGCCCGTGGGAACTCTGAAGGCGGGCCCCCAACGGCGACCTGGCCGCGCAACGCGCCCGTGCTCACCAGAGCCCCTCGACGGCCGCGGCAGGGAGCAGTCCAGCACGACGCCAAAGACGTTGGCGCAGCGCAGGGAGTCGGGCGCACCGGGCGGCAGGGCGCGCACGCGCTCCACCGCCGCCGCCAGCGTCTCCAGCTGCGGCCGCTGCATGTTTCAGTGTTGTGGGGTGGTAATCCCGGCTTCCTGTTTCATGCAGGGACGAAAGAGGCAGGCGTGGCGCACACAACAATTCTGGATCGCTGCTCCCGGCGTCAGCTGTCCTTTCGAACCAAGTGTTCACGAGCGCTTTGGGAATGTGCTTCCAGGTGCGACCGGAACGCGTGCAAGCAGCGTGCAAGCCCAGCCGGCAGAACGCCTGTGCTGTGCGTGCCGTGCGCGACAGGTGCGTGCTCTAGAGCGCAGCAACGGACACCGTGGCGCCCCCATCGCCGCCCGCCATAATGGCCACAGCGCAGCCGGACAGAGGACCAGCGACTTGTGTGTTCGCGCCAGTTCACCGCGCCGCCCCGACATACCAAGCCAGTCACCACCGGGGCCCACCAGGCATGCTGTACATGGCGCGTGTGTTCCAGCCCCCTCATCTCTTTCAACTTGTGTGGCGCTGCCGTCTCCTCACCGCCAGCCTGGGTGGGGGGGCCGGTGGCGCCGGGCTGTGGGCTGGAACAGGGCTTGGCCGCTTGGAGCGAGCTCCGGTCTGTGCCGCAGCAGCAGGCGCTGCTGCGCGCGCGCAACTCACTGGCCGCCGCCCCAACACCAACGCCCCCAGCCCCGGGTGATTGGTGTGGGCCTCGAGGCATCAACGGGAATGTTTTGGCGACACAAGCCGTGAAAAAGAACGCGGTCAAAGAACAGATCACTTCCCGCCCCTCTCGCGTGGCCCTCGCCCCAGGCGGCTTGTACTGCGTGCCATACGATAGGCAGCAGCTCATAAAGGCCCCCGGGGGCGCGGCAGGGCCAGGGGCCCGGCCCGCGGGGTGCCCCGCGGGTGAGCCGTGGTCTTGAAGGCCGCGGCAGCAGGCATGGATCGCCAATCCAGCTTGGGGAGCGAGTCGAGCGCGGGCTCGGCCTTCTCCGGGAGGAGCGCGGCGACCAGGTGAGACGCGGGGAAAGGGGCAGCACGGCACTTGCGCGGGATCTGAGCAGAGCAGGTGCCACCGCAGCGTGGACTGCTGCTCACGGGCACGTGGCTGCGGCCTTGCGTGCGGCGGGGCCGGCGGGGTATGCGGCGTCGACTGCGGCGTCGCAACGGCCGGCGCTGGCGCAAGTGCCGGGCCGCCGGCGAATGCAGACCAGCAAGCCCAAGCCTGCGCGCGTGCCCCGCGCCGCCTGCGCCCCGAACGCGCAGCAAGGCCGGTGACAAGGGCCATGGCGGGCCCGGCGGCGGCGGTGGCGCGGAGGAACTGCAGCAGGAGCAGCAGCTCAAAAAGGCGCTGTTCGGCGCGCTCTACACGCTGGCCAAGGAGAAGATCAACGACACGCCGCGCATGGCCTACATCACCATCATGGTCGACTTCCTCCTCATCTTTGGCCTGTTCATGCAGCCCGAGTACCCTTGGGCGCTCAGCGAGCACAACCCGTGAGCCGCCGAGCGAGAGAGGGTGGCCCAGTGAGGGGAGCAGCAACTGGGGTTTGCGCCACGCGCGCGGGGCTGCGCCAACCCCTCGGGCGGTGCTGCTGGGCCTAAGGGGTGCCTGGTCTGTGGTGGGGCGCTGACTTGCGTGCCCCCTGCCTGCACGCGCGTGGGGCGCGGGGCGTTCGTGCCCACACCTCTCCCCTGGGCTTGCCAATGCCTGCCCCCGGCCACTCACTCGCAGGCTGTTCAAGGTGTTCTTCTATGTTGAGTTCCACCTGCCCATCGCGCACACGGTGAGGAGTTGGGCTTGGGCAACGTGTCGGTGCCGCAATAGCCGCCCAGACCCAGCGGCAGGGGGCGCAGTTGTGAGGGCCGGGAGCGCTCGCGCGCCGACTGCACGGCCGTGTGTGCATGGCAGCCCCCAGACCCGGGCCCTGAGCGCTGCTGGTGCCGCGGCCCTCCCACCCCCACGTCTGAGCAGGGCCTGCGCCTCTACCTCATCGTCTTCTACGTGCTCGTGGCGACGCTGTTCGTGTCGGCAGGCATCTGCGTCTGGGTGGGGTGGTGCTTCAAGAACGACTCCTTCCCGTTCCTGTGGCCCATCAAGGTGGCGCGCATCGTGGTCAGCCTGTTTGTCAGCATGTTCTACATTGCGTCCCTCAACATCTTCCTGATAGCCATCCAGTGCAAGCCCGAGGTCGAGCCTGTGACCGGCCACAGGCACTGGAAGCACCTCATCTACCACCTGAGTGAGCGGGTGCCGCGGCCGGGCCTGGGTGAGGGGTTGTTGGCCAAGGGTGTCTGTGGAGGGAGGGCAACGGCGGGCACTAGTTGCGTCGGCGCTTATCATAAAGCTGGTGTCTTTGAATGACCGACGGCAGCTCCTGCACAGGAAAAAAACTGCTGCTCGCCCGCCATGCATGCGCCTTTTGGGCGTGCTCGTCTGAACCCACAGCTCCTCACGCCTGCGTTCACGCACCCTGTGCCCAAACAAACCCCCGCATGGCGCGGCCGCAGATTGCATGTCGATGCCCCACGTCATCCACGGCGCCTTCAGCGTTGTCTCCAGCGTGCTGTTCTTCATCGTGGCGCTGCTGCTGGTGGTGGCGGACCACGAGCTGGAGCCCATGAGCCGCAGCTTGCTGGCCGCGCCGCACTCGATGTGCGAGCTGCGCATGCTGCTGTGCAAGACAGTCATCACGTTTTGCGACATCCTGCTGCGGCCAGCGCCCCACATCCAGGTCGTCATGTATGCCGCGGCCTGCGTGCTCATGCTCTGGTACCAAATCCGATGGGTGAGCCTGTGCAGGGGCTGGGGCTGGTGGGGAAGGGGAAGAAGAGTGGGGGCGTGCATGCAGGCCTGGGCTGAAAGACTCCTGGCTGGGCAGCTGGTCCAGCCCCTGCCTGTTTTTCACCTCGCTGGCGGCTGTGGCGGCCATGCCCTAATGCTGCTGGTCACCACTGTCAAACGCTGCATGGCCTGCAACCTTGTCTGACCTGTGCACCGCAGGGCCCCCACCTGAGCGCGTGGATCAACTGCTTCCGCGCCGGGCTCAACGCTGTCCTGGCTTGGGTGGCCGTGATGCTGATGGCGATGACGTACTCGGTGCACTGGCACGAGAACGACAGCGACGGCTCCCACAGCCACTACGCGTGGGCGCCCTGGTCCACGCGTCGCCTCTTCACGCTGGTGAGCCGGCCGCGCACGCGCTGGCAGTGGGGGGCACGTGATGCCGTTTACTTTGCCCACTCTGGCCCTTTGGCCCACTCGTTTGCTCGCGCTTGCAGTGTCAGCATGCATGCGGAGCGTGTCGACAGTCGTTTTACCCATTTCCTGTGCATCTTGGACCTGTTAGGCCGCGGCAACCGCTGCCATTATTGCAAAGTAGCGCGCCCAGCCGATGCCTGCGAGCCCCACCCTCACTCCTCTCTTTCCCTGTCCCTCGCTGGCCCACAGCTCATGGTTGGCGGCATCCCGCTGGCGTTCTCGGGGGGCATGGCAGCGATGTACGCGCGCCTCTACTACGCGTGGCGCACCGCCCTCAAGTTTGCGCGCATGGAGCCCGGCGTCAAGCCCCGCTCGGTGCACGAGTTTTGGGACGACTTTGACGTCGAGGTGGCAGCGCGCATCGGCCGCGTGTTTGACGTGGACGGCGCCAACTTTGACCCCGGGGCGCTGGACTGCGCCGAGAACGTGCTGAAGGCAGGCGTGGCGATGTGGCCCGAAAGCCCCTACCTGCGCATCGTGTACAGCAACTTCCTCATCGAGGTGGGGCCGGCGGGAGGGCAGGGGGCTGGCAGCGGTGCCGGGGGCTGGGTCAGCTGGCGCCAGGCTTGAGGCAGGGTGCGCGCGCAAGGCAGAGGCTGAGGTTCTTATGGTTGTTGGCGCCCCAAGCGTACAACATGCTTGCTGCTGCTGCTGCTGCTGCTGCTGCTGCTGCTGCTGCTGCCGCCGCCGCCGTAACACATCACTGTCCCTCGCTGTCCAAACAGGTCCGCAAGTCCAACGGCCCGGGCTGGTCTCAGCTGGAGATGGCGCGCAAGCTGGAGCCCAACTTGAGCTACCAGTTCAGCATCTTCACGCGAGAGCAGGAGCACAAGCAGCAGGCTGCCGCGGGCAACAGCGGCGAGCAGGTAGCTGCCCACTGCGTGCGCGCGCTTGGCGACAAAGAAGGCCCCACTGCCTGGGACAGCAGTGGTCAGAGCAGCGGCTTGTTTGTTTCTTTGAAGGGGACCAGATCAGCAGAGCACTCAGCAGTCGATGGGTGCTTCATAACTGCTGCCATCGGCCGTGTCCCTGCTGCACACATACATTCCTGCGCCCTGGGCCCCCAATACCCACCCCACCTCCAACTGCGCGCAGGCGGTGGACCTGGTGTCTTACGTGGAGTTCCAGAAGAACTACCGCTCCCTCATGGAATACCACAAGGCCGCGCTGGAGGCGACCCGCGACTTCTGGCGCCTCGTCATGCGCGACGTTGTGCCGGTGCGGTGGTCCTCGCTGGGTTTGCGTGCGAGCCAGGCTGCGCCTTGAGCTACCCGGGGAGTTTGGAGGTGTCACGCGAGCATTGTCTGTGTCAACCTGCTTATCTGATCGTGGGGGTCCTCTCAGCTTGCTGGCACGCTTGGGCGCAACAAACCCAAGTCTTCTTGCCATCCGGCGGGCGGCCCCCCTGCCAAATGTCTGCTTTGCATGGCGCATGCTGCCTCAATCCACCAGAGCAGCCTCAAACCTTGGCTACCCTGACCCAACCCCTTCAAACCCCTGCAAACGCCCCCGCCCTGAAGGTGGCCTCGCTGTCGACCATGTTTGCGCGCATCGACCTGATGGAGGGCGCCGCCAACCGCACGTACCGCCTGGTGCTGGACCGCTACCCCCACAACGCAAAGCTGCTGCGCTCCTATGGCCGCTTCCTGGAGAACGTCAAGAACGACCCCTGGGTCGCAGCCAAGTACTACGCAGAGGCGGAGAAGCAGGCGCGCGGGGGGGGGGGGGGGGGGGGCGGCAGGGGTGCAGCAGGTGGAGGGCAAACGAGGGGCCGGTGGCCCCAATGCGTTGCTGCTGGCAGGCATCACAAGCACGCCGGGGGCCAACGGGGGTGGTTCTAAACAACTTGTGGGTTTTGGACGGTGGCTTTTGGGCAGCAGCATGCATCGCAACACGTCCACAAAGCTCAATCGCCCGTGCTCACACAGGAGGAGCTGGCTGCCACAGCAGCGCCCGAGATCAGCCTCGAGGCCGGGGAAGACGGGGAGACGTGAGCACATGGCAGGGTATCAGGGGGTGTTGATGGGAGCAGCTGACTCAAATCTCAGTCTTGTCCTGATCCTTTTGTATGGATGTCCTGTGTGCGTTGCTGGTGGCAAATGCGTGCGGGTTGCAAGCACGAGTAGGCAGCTGCCACGTCAGCGCCTGCAACTTCTAAACCAGGCCGGAGCATGTGCCGAACGGCCGCCGCCACACGCACGAAACCCCTAGGAACGCCCGCCTACTGGCCGCGATTGCCAACAAGGACAACGCGGTCATCACCATCAACGCTTCTGGCATCATCCAGACCGCCAACAAGGCCGCCACAAAGATGCTTGGTGGGTGAAACACTCAAAGGGGGGCTTGCTGCCGTGCTTGAGCTGTGCACATCCACTGGGTGCGATGGGGACGCAGCTGCACTTGGCTGAGGATATCACCGGAAGGGTGTTTTGTGAGACTGCTCTGCTGAAACGGGGCCGCCTGGCGCCGCGGCCCCACCAAGCATGCTCTTACGCTTCGCATCTTTATGGCGCTTTGCCCCCTAACGCCCGCAGCCTACAAGAAGGGCGAGCTGGAGGGCAAGAACGTGAGCGTCATCATGCCGCCGCCCTACAGCACGCGCCACAACAGCTACATGAAGGCGTACCTGACGACGGGTGAGCTTGCGCAAGGGGTGGGAGGCTGACGGCGCTCGTCGCACGTCGTTGCCTTTGGGCATGCCTGCTGGTGTGCTGCTTAATGCCACCTGGAAAACAGCTCGCATGTTGCCTGCTGGAGCGTTGCTTTGCAACCCTAGCACATGCTCCAGATGGTGCCAGTGCTGCCAGCTTGAGTTTGATCTGGGTTGGCACTGCGCGCACCCTTGCTTCCTTGGTCGTGGACTTGACCCCTGCAAATTGCCCCAAGCCTTGCCTGAACCCACCCTGCCGCCTTCAAACCAACCTCCAGGCAAGGCCCATGTCCTGGATGAGACGGTCGAGGTGGTGGCGCTCACCAAGGAGCGCCTCGTCATCCCGATCACGCTCACTGTCACCAAGGCCTCGGGCGCTGGGGCCGATGCCATTTTCATGGGCATCCTCAAGGCAAGCACCCGGAAGCCAGCCTGCTGATTGGCGTGCTGGGGCATGACATGAAACATGAATGCTGGCATCATGAGCCCGCAGCAGCCCCCCATGCAGCAGTCCTGTGGCTGCCTTGATTCCAACCTGTAGCATGCCTCACCCTTGAGTCCTGCCACGCTCCTCTTCCAACCCCGTCTACCCTCAATAAACAGCCGGCCACCACACCCGCCGAGGAGCTGAAGGTGTGGCTCCTCCCGACGGGAGTGCTGCTGGCGGCGCACCAGTCCTTCACAGATTATGCTGGGTGGGGGCCCGTCGACCTCATTGGCAAGCCCTTCAGCGCCGTGGCAGCCGAGCCTTCCGAGCTTGAAAGGTGGGCGGGGTGGGGGCAGTTGGAATGTGGAAGGCCACGCCCTGCTCGCTTTGAGCGCATGGGCTGCAGACCGGCCGGACGTGCTGGTTACTGGGTGGACGCTTGCGCGCACACACAGGAGCCATGGATTACAACCTTTGTCCCGCTCTGCCTCCCCCAATCTCGCCAGCTTCCTTTCGACAGCCGCCAGGGCCTCTGCTGCTGAGCTCAAGCACGGCATCGTGTCTGGCCCCATCCGCCTGAAGCACAAGTTTGGCGGCCAGGTGTGATTGGGTTTTTAACGGGCCGCCCTCCTGCAGCTTGCCTTGTTGTCCAAGATGGGAGCGACCTTTTCCACCGGCGCGCGCATTGGCGCGTTGCTTCCCTGGCGCCGTTCGAGGTCCCCCGACATCCCAAGCTTGCCACCCCTCCCCTCATTGTCTCTCGCAGGTGCCTGTGTCCTTGCGCGTCATTCTGGGCGGCTCTGACTCGCAGCGCCTGCTTGTCGTGATGATGCGGCGCCTGGAGGAGGGGCGGCTGATGATGGCGGTGGACCACAAGGGGCGCCTCGTGTACGCAAACACGGGGTTTGCCAGCCTCCTGGGATACAAGCTGCCTGTTCTGAAGACCAAGGAGCTGGGGGCGCTGCTGCCTCCACCGTACAACAGCATGCACACCAAGTGGCTCAAGGTGCGTGTGTGTTGGTGTGAGGGGGTTCTCAATCTTAGGAGGGGGATCACAGCTGTGGCTGCCATTTCCTGGATGTGCCTGCTGCTTTGCTTTCCTGGTAGGTGGACTGCTGTGTATGTGCAAAGTCCCTGAATGCACGCATGCTCGCATCTTTGCGTGATCTCTCTGGGCACTTTATGAGCAAGCATGGGCTGCAGCAGCGTAAACAAGCGCCTGCATGGGCTAGCGAAGTTTTTTTCGTTGCGTTCCGCACCCAACGCACTGCTTGTCATGGCGGTGCTTACGTCTCAAACTGCTTTCCTCATCTTGCAATGAAACGCAGGAGGCCGAGAGCTTGGACGCGCGCCAGGTGCCGGGCAGCTGCCGGGCCGGCGCTACGGTGCACTTGGCCAGCGCCAACGGCACGGCCATCCCGGTCAAGGCGACCATCACCCACCACCCAGGCACGCTGGGGCAGCCGGCGTCCTGGGCCGTTGCGGTCACGCGGTCTTCAGAGGCGGCCGCCGCCGATGAGCGCCGCCTGCTGCTGCGGGTGAGCGCCGACGGCGCCATCGTCTCGGCCAGCCGAGGCACGCCGACGTCGCTGTTTGGCCTCGACCCCGCGCGCCTGGTGGGGGCCCAGCTGGACGCCGTGGTGGACGCGTTCCACCACCACGCCAAGGCCGGTGAGCGGTGGGGTGGGGGGGTTCTCCCACTGGTTGGGAGCGGATGCAGTTAACTCCTAGCTGCCAGGCGGCAGCCGCGTGCATGTGGAACCGAGGCTGGGAAATGCGGAGACCTGTTGTTGCGCCTGTCATGCTTCGAAAATGCATTACTAGCACGTCAAAACCCTCATGCTGCTCACAACCATTGCGAGCGCAACGCACTCTCACTCCATGCACCCCTCTCCCCTGGCAGGTAACTCGCTCGGGCCTGCTCTGACCGCGCTGCTCATGTTTAGCAACGCCCACCCTGGCAGCAGCTGGCGCGTGGGTGCTGGCCGCGTGGAGGAAGCCGAGGCCGAGGCCGCTGCGCGCGCAGCGGCAACAGCCGCCCACGGGGCCGAGAGTCCACGCTCGTTCGTGCGCCAGGCCAGCCGGCAGGGCAGCGGCAAGGTCAGGGCGGCGATCATGGTGGTATCCTTGACTGGTGGCCTGGAGGAGGAGGAGGAGGTCGGGGACGACGGCGGCGGTGGCGCAGATGGCGGCGCCGGCGATGGCGGCTGGGGTCGTGACAGCGACGGCGCCATGCTGTCCATTGAGCTGTGGCGCGCCGACCTGACAGTCGGCCTGGTTGAGCTGGGGCCGGGCTGCACCATCGTGCGCGCCGACGCGGGCGTGGGCCACGTTTTTGGCGTCAACCCGGCGGCCATCCTGCAGCACCACCTGTTCAGGCGCGTTGAGGGCGGGGCAGGGAGATGGGGCCGGGCCTTCAAGTTGCTTCCAGCTTGCAGGGCGGCCTGGTTGGGGGTGAACCTGACATGCGTGTTTCATCTGCCCCTCTGCCACCAAGCTGCCTCTGAACCCGTTTGTGCTCCTCCCGCCTTTTGCCTTCCCTTCTCCCCCAGGTACGTCTCCCTGCCCCAGGGCACGCCTCTGGAGGAGCTCATGGGCATATCCTCGGCCAAAAAGGGGGGCCTCAAGAAGGCGCAGACCCACAAGGTCGGGCCACGCCACCAGCTCTCCGCGCGCCACAGCGACGGGCAGCCGCTGGCGGTGACGCTGCAGCCGGTGCTCAAGGACGGCTCCAGCCTGGCACGCCTCGTGGCGGTCGTCAAGCCTGCCGCCCCCGCAAAGGGTTCACCGGTGAGCATCGTTGGTCGCGGTCGCTATGGCGGGGCAAACAAGTTGCGCACGCCTGGGCTGCACGTGTTGGAGCGCTTGGGGGTTTCGTGCTCCCTGTGCCCACTGCAACTGGCAGGGAGAATCTTTTCGTAAGGGTCCGGGATTGAGGCTTCTGAGGCTATCTGACACAGCTTGTATCTGGCGGTCCCGCCCTTGCCAGGGCACGCTCGAGGGGGTGATTGCGGCTGTCCAGACTGCGGCCATGGCCAGTGGCGCGGACGACCACGGCGGCGACAGCGGCAGCGAGGGCTTCGGCACTCAGGCGGCAAAGGATGGCGCGCAGGACGCGGCCGGCGGCGGCGAGGGCGGGCTGCCCGGTCGCATGGGAGGCGTTCAGGTGCCCGCCCTGCCCCTTGGCCAGGCAGCCCTCATGCGCGGGGAGGGCGAGGGCGGTGCGCCCACGACGCGCCGCGGCATCCAGCGGCCGTCGGCACGCGACCCTGCCACTGCTCGCGGGGTGGAGCTGGACGTGGGTGGCACGCATGGCGGCGAGGACGGCGCTGCGGCGGCCCGCGGGATGGACGTCAGTGACGATGGGAGTGGCGCTGCCGCCGCTGAGGCGGGCCGCGGCGGCGGGGGAGGCAGAGGCCACCACCTGACAGAGGAGGAGCGCGAGGCGGCCATGGCGGCCAAGGGGCGTGACAAGGCGCGGGCCTGGCTGGAGTCTGGCTTCAGCCATGTGAGTGTATCTCAGGCTTGGTGGATTGGGGCCTGGGGTTGGGCTGGGTCTGGTGCTTTGGTGCACCCAATGAAACGGCATCTACGCGTGGACGTGACTTGTTTTTCCAGCCTGTCATGCTGCACACGGCCGGCCTGCACAAGCCCATCTTTTGCAGTAGATCAAGATGCTGGCTGGGGGCCGTGGCCCTCCACTTGCGCTGCCCTGCTCCAAACCCTCCCATTCACCACCCACACGACCCCCTCTGTTGGCATGCAGGCGGTCGAGGACGAGAGCGCGGTCCACCTGCCCGGGGCTATTGGAGCGGGGGGCGACGGCAGCGGCGAAGATGGGGGCAGCGGCGGTGGCAGCAGCGAGAACGGGCCCACCGCAGCCAAAGGGGGCGACGAGGACAACGTGGGCGGGGGCGGCGGCGGCGGCCCAAGCGCCCAGAACGAGGGCGCCAGCAGCGCGGGCGGCTCCGAGGCGGGGCACGTGGGCGGCGACTTTGCGCGCGGCAAGCGCCTGCGCAAGCTGCTGCGCATCCTGAACAGCTACGACGTCGTGGCCACCCTAAACTCGTTTGAGAAGCGCATGCTGGCCATGTGTCTCGCCGTCGTGCTGCTGCACGTTGCTGCGTTTGGCGTCATGATGGTGGGGCTGTCGTCAGCGGCAAGCAACGCGCACGAAGTGGAGCACGCCGGTGAGCGGGTGCGTGAGCGGGCCGGTGGTTTTTGAGGGGCTGGTGGTTTTTGAGGGGCTGGTGCTTTTTTGCATGGCAATGCAGCAGCGCATTTCGTGATCCCAAGACGGTGCCGCCGTGTGGCTGTCTGCCGCCGTCTGTGTTCCCTGGCCCTGACTTGAACTTTCCTCCTCCAGCTGTCAATCTCCACCGTGCGTTGCCGAACACCTCCCCGCCGCGCAGGCGACCTGGCCGACGCGCTCCACCGGGCCTGCAGCTTTGCGCGCATTCTCGAGGCGGCGCAGCGCGACTACGGGTACTCCCACGCCGGCCTGCACACCTATGCTGCGCTGCTCACAGAGCAGTTGGACGCGTGAGTGCAACGCGGGGTAGGGTTGATGGGCGCTGGGCACTGCCAGGGGGGTGTCCACCTGCTTCCACGGCCCTTGGCACCCTCGTCTCACGTATGCTTGGACGTGCCCTGCCCAAAGCTGTCTGGCCCAACTGCTTCCCACCCTCTTGCGCCTTCCCTGCTCGCACCAGGGTGGAGATCCTGCACCAGGGCATCTACCTGGGGTTCAAGGGCCTGAAGGCCATCCAGTCGCCGGCGCTGCGCTCGCTGTGGCACGACTCGGGCCTGAACATGACCGAGTTTGCAGCTACCGACGTTGGCGGCGGCTCCGCAGCTTTCGTCACGTCCCTGTTCAACGCGGGCGAGCTCTTTGTAGCGGCAGGCCGTGACGTGGCTCACGCCGCCACCAGCGGCTCCACAGCACCGCTCGCCAACGACACCAACTGGCGCTTCGTGATGGTCAACGGACCGGGGACGATTTACGCTGGCTACCTGCGGTCCATCAACCTCATGGTGCGCGGTCCGCTCCCTGGGGGCTTGCACCATGGCCCAGGGCGATGTGGGCGAGGCGGCGCTGCCGTGGTAGAGCTGACGGGGAGGCGCTGCTCCGCCTGGTAAGGACGTTGTAGCACCGATCATCGCCCTGTGTGGTCTGCCTGCCTGCCTGCCTGCCTGCTCGCCGGCCTGCCTGCCTGCCTGCCTGCCTGCAAGCCCACACCTATCGCAACGCGCCTGGCCATCCCCCGCAGGTGCTGCGCGCTCAGGCCAGCGTGGCCACCCTGAGGACGATGGTGATCGCGCTGATGGCAGCCGAAGGCATCGGCGTCTGCGTCGGCTCCATCGTCGTGGTGCTGGCGGTGCTGCGCACGCTGATGCGCCACCGTGCCGCCATGTTCAGCGTGTTCCTAGCCGTCCCCAACACCGCGCTGCGGGCCCTGGCCAACAAGAGCACCAACATTGGCGACGAGGACGAGGACAGCGACGACGGTGAGGCCCTGCGGCGTTGGGCGGGCCGAACGCGGGGTTGCATGTCAAAGAAGGCTTATTGGGACAGTGAGGGAGCATGCCTAGTTCATGCTGGGAGAGTGAGGGAGCATGAACAAATTTGGAAATTCAATAAGCGAGCGCCTCCCACCTGCTCCACATGGGCCCATACGCAGAGGAAGCCAAGGCCGCTGTCAATGAGGCCGAGGCCAAGAAGCGCCAGCGGAAAGCTGCCGAGCAGGAGGATGCGGCAGCGAATGGCGCGGCGGGGGGTGGTGACGGCAACGCAAGCGTGCGGCGCCGCGTCAGCATTATCGGCCAGCGTGCAGGCGGCACCACCGCGGGCGCAACCTCAATGGTGAGCAGCGGCTGACGGCCTGGCTGTGCATGAATTGCTCGCACAGTGCGAAAGAGTGGAAGCAAAGTTGTGGGAGGCGGCAATCATTCAGGCATGCATGCTTGTGCTTGTTGTAGCGTTTTGTGTTGCTTTACATGATCTTGCCCACAGAACCTGTTGTTTCTGATTGCTGCCGGACGTCTGTTTGTGCATTTCGTTTGGCAGGGATGCTTGTGCACATGCATGTGTCGGGCTGCGCCTGTGCGGCAGGTACAAAAACGCGTGCGTGTGTCAGCGGCTCGGGCGCTCACTTGTGTCTGGGGCCTGCCTGAATCTCATAGCAGCTGCCCAATACAGTGCACAACCTCCCTGCATGCAAGCAGCGCTCAGATGTTGCTCCTCCTCTTGTCCATGACAGGGCAAGGGCGCCCTCAACCTTGCCAGCCTGATGTCAATGGGCATCAAGGCGCGGCGGGCCGCTCTGCTCGGCATCAAGAAGTTGGAAGTCAGGTGAGGTTTCTGACCCGCAGCTAGGCTCTCGTTGGCTTTGCTGCAGGTGATGGGTCAGGGTGCGCACCTTCGAATCAGGTTGCCACTAAAACAACGCGCTGCACGCCTCTGGGCCACCAAAACAATTCACTGCACTCGTCTGCCGCCCCTTTGCCCCCCCTTTTGCCGCCGCCCCCCGCAGGATGAGCGAGTTTTACAAGCTGGTGTGGCCGTTCCTGCTGTGGGGCGCGCTGGTGATGGTGCTGTACGGCACCAGCCTGTCCCGGCTCAAGGACATCAGCGAGGGGGTGCTGGCGGAGAAGCTCGGCTACCGCGTGCGCATCCAGGCGGACCGCGTCGCGTTCCTAGTGGGGGAGGTGGCGCTGAGCCCGGTGAGAGGCGGGCGCGGGGCGCAAGGCGGGACGGTCCGCATGTACGATGCGATTTGTTTCCAGCGCCGGCTCATGTTTGCATGCCGCCAACAGTCTAACCAGCAAGGCGAGGGGGGGGGGGCTGGCGTGATGCAAAAACGTGTGTGCACAATACCCCCTGGTGCCCTGCCCTTGCGCTTGCCCTCTGCCGGGATGCCCGTGCCACCGCCTCTGCTGCGCGGCCTGCTGGCAGGCGTTGAGCCCAGCCCCTCTTCTTAGGCTGCAAGCATGCTTGCTCCTCCTGCTGCGCCCACCCATCCCCAGACGCCCGAAGCCCGCGCAGCCGCGCAGCCGCTGCTTGGTGAGGAGGCGGACTTCATGCAGACAATGTACTCGGCCCACCTGTTTGGCGGCCCCACGCTGCCCGACAGCATCGCCGATGGCTCCCACGACCAGTCCGACGGAGCCCTGTTCCGCTCCTCCAGCCACGCGACGCTCCTGTTCCGCGTGACGGACTGCCTGCGCAAAGACACGGCCGCCTGCGCGCCAGAGGGCACGCGCTGGTGGCCGGTCACGCACGCTGGCGTCGACGCCATGGTGCGCCGCCTGATCGACGAGGCGGGCCTGCTGGCCATGGACAACGCAACCGCCATCACGCCCGACGACTCCAACCTGCGGTGCGCGGCACCCCTGGGCCCGGGCCGGGCATGGACTGTGGGGGTGTGGGGGGGTGGGGGTGTTGGTGAAGGCTGCCGTGGGTGCGTAGCGCCAGGGAGAGCTGAGCAGAAGCTGGCCCGCAGGGCTGCTTGGCTAGGCAAGGCAGGCTGCTGGATCCCACTGCTGCGCCTGCAAAGAAGGCATGCTGCAGCAACCACGTGCTTTTGGGTGCAGCTGCTTTCCCCGCAGGAATCCCTGGCAAACCCCCAATTGAGCCTCGACACTCTTTCAGGCCACAGCGACTCCCCTCGCCCATCAGTGCTTCCCGCCCCTTTCACCCCCTTCTCGTTGCCTGCACGCCCGCAGGTATGCGTACACGTGGACGGTGGGCGCCTGGGACCTCCACGACGGCCTGACCTCCCTGATGCAGGTGTACAAGAAGGACCTGGACAAGGCCATAGCCAAGGAGCACGCGCTGCACGTCGTCCTGCTGGTCGCGGCAGTCGCGTCGGTCGCCTCGTTTGTGCTGCTGCTGTTCCGCCCCTACCTGGGGCGCGTGCGCAAGGAGGGGCGGCGCACTGCGGAGCTGCTCGTGCAGCTGCCGCAGGAGGTCGACGTAGACACCCTGGTGATCGCGCTCACTGGGCAAGCGGCGGCCGGGCCGGCGGTAGCAAGCAACGCCGCAGCCCAGCCGGGCCAGCAGCAGGGGGGTGGGTGGCCTGGCCAGGCGTGGGCCCCTCAGCCCGGGGCCGGCAACCAGCAGCTGATGCTGGGCTCCATGGCCAGCGGCGGCGGGGCCGGCACCGACAGGTTCTTCACGCCCCGGGGTCAGCAGGGCATGAGCGGCGCAGGCAGCGGCGGCGGCGGGGAAGACGGCCCCGGGGACGGCGGCAGCGGCGGCGGTGCAAACGTGCGGCGGCGGTTTGCGGCGGGCCGGCGAGTTGCGCCAGAAGATGCATGACACCAGCTCTGGGCAATTCTTTTCACCACGCTTACCCTCTGCTGCACCACGTGCTGACGTGCTGACGCGCACATGGATTATTTCGTTACTCAGCAACTGCATCTCGGGCCCCACAGTAGCGCACAACAATCCACAGCATTGCCTCTTCTTACTTGACATGGCAGCATTGGCCGCGCATGGCGCTGAGCTGCTGCTGCCAGGCGTCGAAAGCCCTTGTAAAACTGCAAGCGGCAACTGTTGGGAATGGCTTGGGCTCTGGAGTGAAAGGGTGGGTGCGGGCGATGCCTTGGCGTGCGACTCGTTGCGTGTGACTCGTTGCGTGCAGGGCGGCGCGGCGGCCGAGAGCGCAGAAGCCACAGCACGCGCTTCGGGGGCCGCGACGGCGCGCCGCCAGGCGGCGGCCGCCACCCGCCACACGTCCCTCACAACGGGGGCCAGCGCGATGGCCGCAACGGCCAGGGAGGCGGCGCAGGCGGCCGCCGATGCGGCTGCGGCAGCCTGGGGGGCCCTCGAGCGGCCGAGGAGGCCACCCGCGCCAGCGCTCGCTTCCCCGTCAGCCATCTACATAAACGGTCTACCAGCGGCACCAAGGAAGGATCGGCCTACTGGACTGCCGGGGCTCGTGTCGTGCAAACAGGACTCCCCCTAGCATTTGCTATGTACCGAAAGCAGACCGGGGTAGGTACGCGCCTGGGACTGCATACAGAGCCACACACACCCGATCGGTGACGAAGCCCGCTCGATGCTGCTCCAAGCCGCCCGTGTTTTGCCACGAGAGACGTCGCTGATCGCAGCAACCTGCACGACCGCGCTCCAGGCGGCGGCCCGGCAGCAGCAGCAGCAGCCCGCGTGCGCCGCGGCACGCCCTGGGAGTGGCGCTTTACGCCGCTGCCTTGCGACCGCCAGCGCCGCGACCGCCGCGTCCCTCGCCGCCGAGATGAGGGCGATCCGCTTCAACGAGATTGGCGGCCCAGAGGTGCGAGCCCGGGGGCCAGCTGCGGCCGGGGTGGGCGGCGGCGCAGCACGGCGCGGCCTCGCGCTGACCGGCATGACGCGGGGGCACTGGGGCAGCGCTGCTGCGCCCCTCTCGGTGTCGTGCAGGCGGGCGGCCTTGCCACGCACAGCAAAGACACACAATTCACCCCCCCCTCACGGCCCCACCTCTCTCGACGGGCAGGTGCTCAACCTGGTGGAGGCGGAGCGCCCGACGCCGGGCAAGGTGCGCCAGGAGGGGCCTGCGTGCGTGGGGCCGCTCTGCGTCCCCGTTTGGGGCGGGTGGCAGGGACGGACGGGCTGCAGCAGGCCATGAGCCCTGACGCAGCGTCCGCGGGCCGGCGGGGGGGGGTGGCAGGGTTGGTGGCCTCACCAAGCGCGCGAGCGGCACCGCCCACGCCTGCAAGGAACGACCAGAGGAGGCCCGCCTCGACACAACGCCACCCTGCTGCCGCCGCCCACCCTGCTGCCCCCCTTTTTTAACTCCATGCATACCAAGCCTCCCCTCCCCCCCCGCAAACTCACCCGCCGGCGGCTTTGGGGGACCCCCACCTGGCCCTTTCACAGGGCGCCGTCCTCATCGAGAACAAGGCCATCGGTGTGAACTTCATAGACACCTACTTCCGGTGAGGGGCTGGTGGGGTCACCAGGGGCAAATTGGGGGTGCGTGTAGGACAGGCAGGGTGCGTGGGCGCTGGCAGGGCCGCCAACCAGCAGCTTTGCTGATTAGGCCTGGGCCTGCAGCTCGCCGTGCGTGCGGCAGAGCCGAGGATCGCTGCCACTCCCTGTACAAGCGAAGCCCAAACACCTCTCCCCCTGCGCCGCTTCCGCGGTCTCCAAACCTCTGACACAAACGCCCCAACAGCACGGGCCTGTACCCCGCGCCGCTGCCCGCCTCCCCGGGGGTGGAGGGCGCCGGGATTGTGGTGGAGCTGGGGCCCGACACCGACAACCCCCAGGCGAGCGGGGCTGCGGCTGGTGTGGGCGCGGGACCGACTGTTGACTATAGCCTGTTGTGGGGCGCACGTTGGTAGTTGCTTCCCGGCGGGCGCACGAAACACACCCAACGCCCCCGCCCCCGGCGTTTCCGCTTCCTTCCCCACCTCCGAGGGCGAAACCTGGGCTCGTAACTCGTGCGTCTCATGCCCATCTCCCACCTCAACGACCGCCGCCCCCCCTCCATGCAACACCCACCTGTCGGCTGCGCGAAAACCAGGGCCTGAAGCCGGGCGACCGCGTAGCCTACATCTCCCCCGGCCCCCGCCTGCCCGGCTCCTCCTCATATGCCGAGTTCACTGCCGTTCCCGCGGCCACCGTGGCCAAGCTGCCGGACGGGCTGTCGTTCGACCAGGGCGCCGCGCTGCTGCTTCAGGGGCTGACGGCTGTTTCGATGATTGAGGTGGCAACGGACGTCAAGGCCGGTGAGCCCATCGGCGGCGGCGGCCCGCACACGCCAGCAGGCAGCGGCCCGCGCACGCCGGCTGGCGGCGGTTTTCCGGGAATGCAAACGTACTTGAAACCGAAGCGAGAGCTGACCTGCGTGCGGCGCCGCTCAGCAGCCAGCCGCTTCGTTTGCTTGGCAGCAGCTTCTCCTCAGCTGCCACCTCCCGCTTCTTCGCTGTGCCCACCCAACTGCGCCCTTCCCTCAACCCGCCTTTCGCCGCCTTGCCCCACTGGCAGGTGACTGGGCGCTCGTCCACGCTGCGGCGGGCGGCACGGGCCAGCTGCTGACGCAGTGGCTGCGCCGCATCGGGGCGCGCGTCATCGGGACCACGTCGACGGAGGAAAAAGCGGAGATCGCCAGGCGCGCCGGGCCCTAGCATTTCTAAGTCTGCAC
>VIYE01000011.1:0-20707 GCA_008037345.1 Messastrum gracile | reverse complement strand
AGAAGGGACCGCGGGGCCAGGCACATGGGGCAGGGCGTGACGCGCTCCCGCCGGCGCCGGCGGCCCGGCGCGCCGCGACGCCAGGCCAATCGGCTTCTGTGAAAACACGCTGCCCTGGAGGAGCGCCATTGTGCGTTGGCCGGGCTGCTTTTGGGAGGGCGTGCACGGAATGGATGGACCAGCGGGGGAAGATCGGCGCCAGGACCTGTTTGGCGAAGCGTATAGCGAAGGCCGCGAATCGACTATCGCAATTGTGCGTGAGCCGGGAGCTGAAGAGGGCTGGTCCTCGTGCCCCTGTCTCACCCGGGTGCTTGTTCGTGGTGTCCCTGAAGCGAGTGAAGCGCGTGATTCGACCACAATCATACAACCCCGCATGTCTGGCGCCGCCTGCCCGCAGCCGTCGCGCGCGGCCGATGCGGTTGCGCGCGGTTGCGCTGCGCTCGCTGCACGCCGCAGTCCGGGCGTTGCGTTTACAGGAGGGGGGGCGGAGGAGTTGATGTCCAAAATATGATCAAGCGGGAACGTGCGAGGAAGGGCAGACAATGCACCTCAGGAGTCGGGCGGCACCACGCGCCGCCGCCGGCGGCTTGCTGCGGCGCTGTCGCCAGGCCGGCGGCACCTTTACACGACGCGCATGATGAAGTGGCGCGCCGCCAGGAAGCAGCCGCCCGCGGTGAACCACACGCTGCCGGCGACCCAGGTCCACAGCACTACCTGCAGCACGCTGCCCTTGCCCTCAAGCGGGCCGTTGTCGTAGCTGCGAGGGCAGGGGTGTGTGGGGGGGGTGTGAAGGGAATAAGGAAAGGGGGGGGGAGGTGAGTGGGCTGCTGTCGTAGCTGCGAGGGGTGGTTGTGGGCGGGGCAGAGTACCGCAAGATGGGCGCGGAGCCGCGAGCGGTGGGGCGAGGCGCACACAGGGGCCGCGGGGCAGCACAAGCGGTTGGGGCAGAGGGCAGGTTGGGCGGGAGCCGGCAGGACCTGGGGCATCGGAGGACACCCTCGCGCAGCAAGCGGCCCGCTCCTCCCCGTCCTTTCTCGCCCTTGCCTTGGCCCCCGCCCGTGCACCGCCCCCGAACTCACAGCAGCGTGCCGAACAAAAAGCACGCCGCGCCGACACCCGCACTCAGCTCCACCCCCGCGGCCGTGAAGGCGTCGAGGGTGGCCAGCGCCTTGAGGCTGAAGCCCTCCTCGTACTCGCCGCCCCCGATGCGGTGGGTCTTCCAGAGCTGCGGGGCAGGGGGCCGCGGCGCGGCGGGGCGCGCGCGCGCGCGCTTGCTGCAAGGCAGAGGTGCTGGCCGGGCCCCGCCGGCCGGTTGGAACCCCGGCTGGGCTTGCAGGGCGCCGACAGGGCTTGAGAGACGCCGGCGCCGCCGGCGCCGCCACCGCCACCGCAGGCCGTTGCTTGCAGCAGAGAGCCCCCCCACATCAGCCCCCACGCCCTCGGGCGGCCGCAAGCCGGCGCTGGCCCCCACACCCACCTGGGACCATGCTATGAAGGCGGACCCCAGCACAAAGCCCCACACGCCGATGCGCGGGTTGAAGGCCACCACGCTTGGGAAGAAGCCGACGGAGCCGACTACATACAGGAAGGATCCCGTGAGGGACATGCAGATGTTGGTCCGCAGGACGGCGCCGGAGAAAGTGAGCCACTCCTGCAGTGGTTGACGGGGGGACGGGGGGCAGGGTGGCCGGCGTCGACCTTTGGTCAGCACCCGAGGTGGAAGGGGCCGGCCACAGCCCCGGTGAGGCCCTCGTGCGGCGCTGTGCCAGCGTGCCCCCAGCGGCCACGCCGCAGGTGGCCGCGCGGCCGCCGTCCACCAGCCCTGCTCCAAACAGAGGGGCGCCCGGCGCCGGGCGCCGGCTGCTCCCAGGCCACACCTGGACGTCAACAAACAGGAAGCCGCATGAGCCAATGGTGTAGAGCGCAGCAGAGAGGGCGTCGTTGCCCGGGAAGAACAGGCAGAGCGTGCCCGCGATGAAGGTGGTACCGCCCAGCAGAAAGGCAAAGGCGTGCAGCACCTGCGTGAGGGAGGCGCGGGCGCGGGTGACGGGGTTCTGGCGGGCGGCGGCGCGTCAGGCCGTCGGCCGCCCTGGACTGCCAGCAGCCGTGAGGTGGCTTGGTGGCTTGCGCGGGCGGCGGCATGGCCTCTGCCCCACTGCAGGCCTGCCACCGCCAGCTCGGTTTTATGTCCGCAGCATGCGCACGGGCGCGCGCGCACGGCTTGTGCGCTGAGCGCCGCTCGACGCCCGCTGAATGCAGCGTCTGCAGCGGTGCGGGACGAAAGACGCCCACCACCGCGCAGCGGGCCCGCAGCGCTGCTCGCCTGCCACAGCAGCGCCTCTGGGTGCCAGTGGTTTCGCACGCCGTGGTCATATTCACCAAGCAGCGCGGCGATCAGGGGCACTGTGATGGCCTCGCTGCCCATGATCGCGACCGTCTATGCACACGGGGGCACCGAGACTGACCAGAGGCGCCTGACAGACAATTTGAAGCTCGAATGGAAAGCTGATGCTCATGCAAGAGATGTATGTGATGGCCCTTGGCCGCTCACGTGGATGTCACCCGCGCGCACCGGGCCGTTCGCACGGGTGGCGGCGCCGCGTGATCACCTGCCGGCTGCCGCTGCGTTTGCGGGCCAGCACTTTGTTCACAGGCCGCCGCTGTCTGTCGCTCTCTTTCTTTGCCTCTGCCGCCGCGCCCGAGGCCGCCTCTTGTTAGCCGCCACCTTCCTCGTGGCAGCAGCACAGGCACAGCTCAGACAAGCAAGTGCTGGTTACAGGTGGCCGCAGCCGCGCTGTGTGCGAGGGCAGGGCCATGGAGAGACTTGCCAGGCGATGCTGTTTCCGGCATAAGTTTTCGTGAGGAGCGGGACGGCCTGGGACACAAGTAGCCAGCGCGCATGTGGTGGCCTCGTCTGTGGCAAAGCCACAACCACAGGCGTGTGAAAGTGCAGCAGGGCAGGCGGGGAGGAGGCGCACACGTGCTGAAGCTCGTGCCGTGGTAAATGTGTTGAAGGAGGACACACGCGCGCGCCGCAGCGCGAGCGCACACAGCCGATTTGCGGGTTCCCTTGTGGCCGCGTGCTATCCTGTTGCCACAACAACAATCAGCACAAAACGACATCATGCGTGCCAGCGTGCGTGCGTGGGGGGGGAGAGGGCAGGGCATGCAAGCATGGGTGTGTGTGGGGAGGGGTGGATGGGGTGGGGGTGACAGAGTGTGTGCCTGTACGCATGCGTGCGCATGCGGGCGTGACTGTGTGCGGGCCAGCATATGCATGCCGGTGTGTGCGTGCACGTGGGTGTTCATGTGTGCGTTGTGTGTGTGGAGGGTGGATCGGTGCGCTTTGGGAGGGACCGCAACAAGCGGCTGGGCAGCCACTGCCCTCTGCCAGTATGGCCGGCAGCAAACCACAGGGCGCGAGTATGGTGTATGTGCGGCGGCACGGCAACGGAGCATAAAAGGGCAGGCACCGCGGGCATATGCCTCTGCATTCCAGGGAGGGATTGGATCCAACTCCGGACAAGTTGGGGTTGCCGGCAAGGCCCTTTCGCCAAGCTGAGGCAGGGTGTGGGTCCAGCGGGTTGCAAACCTGAAGTGGGAAAGTCGCCAGAAGCCCTTCCGGCTAGCAGCCGCCCTGCTGGCCGGCGCAAAGCTGAGTAGCGCGGGCTGTGCACAATACCGGGTTCTGCAGGCAAGGGGGCGCTGGGCCGCTGGGTGCCGATTCCGACGTTCCTCAGCGTGCGCGCGCACTGCTGGGCAAAGAGTTGCTGGGAATGCAAGGGGGCACGCCTCGATTCAGGGGCACCGTGCCCGACAAGCGGGGCCGTCCAGAGAAAGGAGCATGCATGATTGAGCACGTGTGTGCACACACATGGCCAGTGACGCGATGACGCGTGCTCATGCTTGCGTGCACACGGGGTTTGGGGCCGTGGTTTGTCTAATGCCTCGGCTACCGCCGCAGGAGGTTTGCGGGGTGGAGCCGGCTTCTAACAGGGGTGGGTGGGGGGGAGGAGGGGGGAGGACCCAGTCCGGGATCGCACCCATGAGGGGAAAAGACGCCCGCGGCTGGGCTAAGTAGGCGACTGCATGCCCGGCCGGGCCATTGCCCGTACGCCGTCGCAGCAGCGGCGGCCGCGCGGCCGCGCACGCATGCGACGGCACCCGCGCGCCGCCCAGGCATCAGTAGTAGCGGATGCGGTCCCTGGTCGTCGTGTGGCAGTCCCTCCAGGCCAGCCCGGTGCCTTCTAGGTCCTTGTGGGTGCGCGGCACCATGACCTTTTGGGTCACAAAGCGCTCGTTGCCGCAGGCATCGGCGACCGCCCATTGCACAGTGAATAGGATCGGGGCCTTGACCTTGTCGATTTGGCCCGTGCCAGCGTTGGCCTTCGCAACCTCCCTGTACCCGTGGATGTGGGGCACCCACAGCGTGTCGTTCTTAGCAATGTAAATGCACGCCTGCTTGGCGACCTTGCTGGGCTGGGTGATGATGACCCCGGGGTCCATGGTGCAATTGACAAAGCCGCGGGACAGGGCCTTGGACACACCGGAGCAGTCGTCGGTGAACTGCGGGCATGGTGGGGGAGGGGGAGGGCCAAGAGTGCGTAAGCATGCAGGTGACAGGCCTGGGCAAACAGCGCAGGGCCCGCCGAAAGATGTGGTGAATGGTGGCTCTGCACCCCGTTGGATCAAGCAAGCTCGGCACGTTTAGAAGACCATGCGCTGCCGCCCACTCGCCCTCACACCAGAACCACCCTTGAGGCCGACCCCCATTCGGCTGGCCCCCCTTGAAAAAGCCAAGCCGCTCACGTTGCTGAACCCAAACTCTGGGAGGATGGACAGGCGCTTGAAGGGCGCCCAGCGCATGAACGCGGGCGTGGGCTTCACGCAGGCCACGACGCTGCCCTCGCTTGGGCCCACATAAGCCGGTGCGGTGGTGTCATCCACGTGGATGACCTTTGGCCGGAGAGATTGTGGCAGGTAGGGCCAAGGAGGGTCAGGGCCTAACTGCTTCGGCAGGGCCGAGATGTGACAACAAAGCCGGCTGTTTGCGCAGCCAGCAAGGCAGCTCACCACACAATCAACTGCGTCGCCACCAGCTTAGCCACAACCCCCCCCCTTTGCCCCATACTCTCTGGCCCCGGCAAAAGCTGCGGCGCCACCACCGACCTGAGTCCAGGCGTCGCGCCGGCCGGCAAAGTTGGTCACGTTCCAGTCGCGCGTGAGCGTGTACGTGTGGTTGCAGCGGCCGGGGGCGGTGCTCTCAGCGTACAACACCGGCCCCACCCGCCTCGGCGACAGCGCGCCGGCCACGTTGGGCGGCGGCACAACGTCCTGGGCCGTCACGTTGGGCACGGCGACGCCCCCAGCGTCGATCACGGCGCGGCAGTCCAGATGCAGAGCGGCAGGCGGCAGCCCCACCAGCTGCGGCGCCGCGCCGTCGTCCAGCACGCCCTGCGTCCATCGGAACTCGGCCTTGTTGCCCGCCGGGTCCCAGGCGCGCCAGGTGCGCGTGATCTGATGAGTGCATAGGTTGGGAGGGGTGGGTTGGCAAGGAAGTTGGCAGGCGGGCCGCAAGTGCAGTCGAGCTAACGTGGGTGGGGTGCTGCTGCGCGCTGGGCCTGAAGGGTCCATGTGAGCAGGACTCACATAACGCGCAACCATCCAGCACGCTCGTGCGTCCCTCATGCCTGCAGTCCTGCTGCTGCGCTGGCATGCCACCCCAAAACCTTGTGGCCCCGAAAGCATGCCATCTCAAAATGCCCTCTCCTCCACCACCCCTGTCCCCTTGCCCGCGCTGACCTCCTGCAGCACGCCGGGCTGCCCTTGCGGCCACGCCCCAGAGACGGTCTCTGTGAGGGACACCTGGGTTGGTGTCAGGTGTGTACGTGGGAGTGAATAGTGGTGGATCAACTGATCGAGGGGGCCGATAGCTGACGTTCCCTGCCTCATGCTATGTCACCGCACGTGCGTGGCCTCGGAGATAAGCGTGCCCAGCACGAGAGATCCCTTTTATAACATGAGTGCCTGGACTGTGCCCAATTGCTCTTCCCAACCAAGCACGGCTGACCCCGCAGCTACCCTGCTGCCATGCTCATCCCATGACCGTTAGACAGGTCTGCAGCCAAGCAGCATGGTTTGCAGCCAGGCGGCCCACCTCGGCCCCCCTTTCCCCTGCGCCGCGCACGCACCGTGCCGTTGAACGTCTCGTCGTTGTCAGTGGCGGTCACGTTGGGGGCCGCCAGGGACGCAAAGTAAGCGGGCGTGTAGTAAGTCGCAGTGGCAGTGGCGCTGGCGGGCGTGCCCATCAGCTGAGGGGCCACCGAATCCCTAATGACAGTGACCGTCTGCGTCGCCGTGGCCGTGTTGCCAGAGGGGTCGGTCGCGGTGAAGGTGCGGACGCGCTGCGGTTCCAAAGCCAAAAAGCGGGCGCGGGTGCCCAGGAGAGAGCGGGATTGGGGGTTGACTGAAACGTTTCAGGAGGGGCTTGGAGAGCATGAAGGCAGCTGACGGAAGGCCAGGCTCATGCAGTGAAACGCCGCCCACGCGTGCACAAGCGCTGAAGCCGAGAGCTGAACCCATTTTGCCAGCAGGCCCTCACCGTCTCGATCACGTCGCCTGTGGCGCCTGGCGTGGTGACTGCCGTCAGGACGACCTGTGCTCAGCAGGGAGTGTTGGGGAGAGGCCGCACGGTGAGTGGGCCCACTGTGCAGCTGCTAGCTTTGCATACTTGATTGCACGCCCTGCCCGCCTCTCCACAGAAGTTGCACTTGCACTCTGCACTCGCCCACTGTTGCCACAAGCACACTGATTGGCCACATCAACCTCCTGCACCGCAACCAGTGGCAAAGCCCTAAACCCTGCGTGGACCCAGGGGGCAACCCTCCCAAGCAGTCGCTTTGCGCACGCACCTTTCCGTCAAACGTGAAATCGTTGTCTGTGGCGACCACGGGCGGCACCGGCAGCGCCATGCGCCACTCGCGGCTGCGAAGCATGACGACGGCGTCGGAAGGCAGGCCCTTTAGGACCGGTGGCACTGTGTCCTGCCAAGTGCCGTAGACAGTGGCATTGGGGTCTCGGCAGTCCAGGATCTGGCACGAGCCCGGCAGGGTCCTGTCCTGCTTACACGTCAGCATGCAGCAGTCGCCTGGGAATTGGAAGTGGGCATGGGCAAGCCGCGCATGGGGGTTAATTCCTGCTTGTTGGCGAGCGATGGGTTGAGTTGGCATATGGAAACCTGAGCGGCTGTTGCCGCCTGGACGCGCAGATTTGGGCGTAACTTGGCATGGCGTGCGGGCAGCGTGGCTGCTTTGGCTGTTGGCGTTCGCCAGTGTGGTTTTTCTGACCGCCAAAGCAGCTGCAGTCAAAATCCAGGCTGACACACCAGCGTCATCCAAGGCGCCGATTCCATTCCGATGACCCTGAGCGTGGCGCAGCTGCGATGGTGGCGAAAAAAACTTGCGATACCTTGCCCTGTCCCCAATCAAGCCTCACCACCGTCGTAGCCGCAAGCGGCAATGTTGAGGTCGTCGTCGCAGAGCCCGTCCCCAGTGTGGGCCTGCCTTGCCGCGTCGCAGACGTCCGAAGGCTGGGCAACATGGGGGATGGGGTGGGTGGCATGGTTGGGGTAAGCGCACGCATGCGTGCAGAGAGGGTTGGGCACGGCCGAGGCTTTGAGGTGGGGTGCGTGGCTGGGCTACCCTAGGGGCGGGCATGGGGCCCGCTGCCTAATCTGACCCATGCGTTGCTGCTAGGAGGATGTTTGCCACAAAACAGCTGCTTTGGAAGCAGCACCAGCCGCAGTGCTGGTGCTGCTTGTAGCGGCATGCGAAGGGGCCTGCACCCGCAGGGGCATGCATGCGCGCGCCAACGGCCTCCGGGCCCAGAGCCAACACCTGGGAAGGGTCTGGGGAGCCGGCGGGCTCTGTGCGGTTCCAACCGGCCATCCCCCCTTGTGCGCTGGGGTCATAGCACTCGAACGAGTCCAGGCGGCACGACCAAGACAGCCCGATGGTCTGGCATGGGGTGGGGGAGTTGAAGCGGCCGCAAAAAAAGCTGTAAGGTGGTGGACGCCATGCAGTGGACGCTGCGCCAAAGCCGTGCATGAGGCGCTCCAAAGTTTGGGTTGAGCCCAGGGGGCCGGGACGCTCACCGTGGTCTGGAGCGTGCCCTGCAGGTGGGTGCCGTTTGCATCGGTGTACTCCGTCACAACCACCTCCTCCACCTGCTTCGTCGCCTTGACGCACGTGGAAGGGCAGCTGCCAAGGGAGCAAGGGGGCGTGGCGCGTGGCGCACGTTGGGTCGTGCAGGGACCTGGCATGCAAGGGCAAGCCCTATCATGCAGGCAGCCAATCAGAACGGGAAAGCATGCAAACTGCAAGCGCGCGTTTGGACTGCTCGCAGGGCTCAGGATACTCACCAGTCGCCGCCGTCGTAGTCACAGATCTGCGCGTGGCGGAGCGAGGGCACGAAAGGCTGTTGATGCTGTGTATTTAATTCCCAGGCCACCAGGCCGGGTTGCGGCCGCCTCTCCGAGCAATGCAGCACTGCATGCAGTCACAGGGGCCTGGAATCAATCGCGTGTGCAAGGAGGGGCACAAGCGCGCACTCGACCACAACCCGCCTCATTCTGAGAGGCAACCCCAACACGTCAAGGCGTGCACGGCGACCGGCCGCAGGCTCACTGCGACGTTGAGGGGCCCGTGGTTGCACCAGCCTGCGGCGGGGCATGAGCATGTGGCGTGACACCACACATCCGTGCTTTCAAAGATCGACCCTCTGGCATAGCATGGGTTGTCTTCTTGCCCTCCTGGCTTCCCAATCAGGATGGCTGCCACCTGATTGGGCCTCCAAAAGAAGGCTCCAGAAGACATCGGCGGCAATCGGCAACCTGGCCCCCCACTGCCCGGTGCTCCTCGCGCCCACACGGCCAGCGGCGCGCGGCCACCCCCGCCGCCCCTCACCGTTGCCTATCTGCGCCAGCAGCGCGCTCGAGTTTGAGCCCGCCGCTGCGCCCACACTCAAAAGCCAGAGGTCACACAGCGAGCCCGGATCCTTCGCTGACAGCGCCGCCAGCTTCCTCGCGCCGCCCCGCCGCGCCGCCACCAACGGCGCCACGGCCCCCTCGCTTCCCGCTTTCGCCGCCGCCCGCGGCGCGGCGGCGCCCCGTGACGCGATGAGCGGCTTGGAGGGTGGAGCGCTTGCGGCCTGCCCGCTCGTGGAGTTGTGGGCGGCCGCAAACTTCTTCGACTCCTCCTCCCAGTTGACGCTGTCGGTGGCGTTGGCGATGGCGGAGCAGTAGGCAGATCCCGGCGGCGAGAACTCGCCCTTGGGGCATTGGATGCACCTGGCGTTGCCCGGCTGCGGCTGGTAGCTGCAAGGGAGCAAGGGTGGGACCAGCAGGAGGGTTGGTGGTGGTCAGAGGGCGGTCGAGCGAGGGAACTCAGGCATGGGGCCAGCGCTCCAAGGTGGGGCCAGCGTCCCGAGGTGCATGGTGCGATATGCAGGCCACCTCTGAGCTATTGCAAATCCCGGGCACCAGGTGCGCGGGGCATTGGCAGTGAGAGCCAAAAGTGCAAGCGGCGCGCAACCACCCCCTGCCAGGCTCACGTGCCCTCGTTGCACGGAAGGCACGACGTGGCGCCCTCGTTGGGTTGGGCATAGCCGGCCGTGCACTGCAGGGTTGGGTGGGGTGGACAAGTGTGTGTGCGGTATATTGCGGGGTAGCTGCCAGCGCCCAAAAAGACAAGGGCCGACGCAAACAGGCAGTGGCTGATGAGGGCACATGGGATGCCCAAGCCCTCGTTGGCCCCAGCCAATTAACTGGGGGCCCCCCAGCCGCCGCGCTGCACACCTGGACGCAGGTGCCGGTGGCGTTGGAAAGGTAGCTCCCCATCGGGCAGGGGGTGCACGTGTCTTGGGGAGGGTCGTTGGAGCGCTGGTAGCCTGTGGGGAGCGAGGAAGGCCAGGCACAGCGTTGCACTTGGCAAAAGCAAACAAGTGCAACAACTGGCATTGGCCAGGTGTTGCTGGAACACAGCACGGGACACCCCCTCACCCCACATGAAACAACCTCAATAGACAGGCGTCCGCCACCTGCACAGCCCACCTGGCTTGCAGCCGACGCAGCCAGAAGCACCCGTGGCGCCGGTTGTCCAGAAGTTGGGGGGGCACGGCTTGCACTCTGTGGACCCGTTGGTGTCGGCAAAGGTGTTGGCCAAGCAGGCCACGCACGCTGCCTCGCCTGCGGCGCCGACCTGGTTTGAGGCCGTGCCCAGGGGGCCTGCGGAAAATTGGGAGGGGGAGAGGCACCGACGAAACTCAGCCGCCGAGGGGAGGGGAGGGTAGGGGTTGCGGGCACGGCGCCGGCGCGGCTGCTTGTCTGCGTGCGCGGGCGTGTGTGCGCCCAGGCACTGGCAGCCGCATGACCATAAAAGCGTCAAAGCGTGCACTTGCGGGAAAGCGGCCAGATTGACACTGGCGCTCATTTGCTGCCACGGCTTGTCCAATGATGCTGTGGCGCGTGTCTGCGAGTGCGACTCACATGGCGTGCACCCGGGCGACCCGACGACTGAGTAGGTGCCCGGCGGGCCTGGGAGGGGAGAGACGCAAGGGGCATGCACAGGAAATGGCAGAAAGTTGGAGGCGCGACCCAGCTGCGAGCGCTTCCCTTGCCTTGGTTTCTCATTCAAGCCATCCCACAGTTCCTTCCTGGCAGTATGGTGGAAGGGCGCAAGTGTGGCCGTGCGGCGGCCGCAATGGTGCACGTGGTTTAAGCATGACGAGGGGCTCACATGTGGTGCAGGCCTCCGAACCGTTGTAGGAGTAGGTGCCTGCCGGGCACGCGCAACAGCCTGCGGCCGAGCACGAGACCAGGGAAGGTTGTGTCTGGGCTATGTGCATCCCTGCTTGCGGGGAAAAGTGCTTCCAACGCCGCTCACACAGAACCAGGTCGGCTGCTCAACATTTGGGCAGCTAGGCCTGGCATGCGCGCCCGTGCATTGCGTGTGTGCGTTCCGTTTGTGCGCCCATGTTTTGCGTGTGCGCGTTCCGTTTGTGCGCCCATGCCTTCCGTGAGTGCGACCGCTCCGGCTCACCGGGCATCGAGGCATTGCGGAACGCCCCCGCCCCACAAGGTTTGCAGGAGCCGTCGGCCAGCATGCCGGGTTGCTGGGTTTGAAGCAGTGAGTGGGATGGGGGCAGGCGCGAGACAGAGGCAGGTGTTGGTGTCTTTGTGTTGCCAAACGCCAATGGGCAGCGCCGCAGTAGGCCCCGGCCAGCTTGTCGCGCCCGGGTGCAGCCGACTCTTGTATGCCCGTCGGGCCCGGCTTCCGCCCTCCACCGCAACCCCAACTCCGTCCGTACTCACCATGCCGCCGCCGCAGGCGCAGCCGATCTCGACTCGCAGCACCAACACGTCGGGCGTCACGCCCCCGCTCAGCTTGACGTCGCTGGTGCTGAAGGAGCAGGCATCGCGGTCGCAGAGGTCCTTGCCGGACAGCTTCTCAGTGACCTGCGCGCGCGCGCCGAAAAGGGTCGGGGAAAGGGGAGCGGCAGGGCAGGCCGGGCCGAAGTTAAGCACGCAGGCGGGCGACCAGCTAGCCGATCGCGGGCGGAAACGGCCGCGCGGCCCGAAACATCAGCGGAGAGCGGGGTTGGGAGCAGCAGGGCAGGGCAGGGCAGGGCATGCGCTCGGGCCCGTCTGCGACCTTCCCTCGGCCGCCGGCCCATGCCCGACCGCCAGGTCCCCCCGCCGCTACGCAGAGCCGTGGGGGGCCCCGCCGCTCACGTCGTCTGAGGTGATCCCCGCCCCGATTTCCGCGCGTGTGATGTAAGCCAGGTGGTAGGGGCGCGCGCACGACAGCTTGGTGGGGTTGGCCGCCGTCTTCGAGGCGCCGAAGTGGTAGCTTGGGGGTGGACAGCGGGGCGCGCGCATGGGCAAGGGGATCATGCCCGAGGGTGTGCCGATTTGGGGCCTCCCATGGGACGGGTGTGTTGCGGGCAGCGGTGGTGCCTGGCGCGTGCCCAGCTACTCTATGAAATAATCCGCGACAAGCGCTGGGCATCTGCGGCGGCACCAGGCCATACGCGCACGGACTGCGCGTGGCCGACTCGGTCCTGCGGCGACAACCTATGCTCCGAGACGCATGCGCACGGCCAATAAGCGCGCCCCACTTTTGGCCGCACAGGGCTGAAAGCGCTCATGTCAGCTCACCCGACTCGTGAGTGCAGGCCGATGGTTGTGGCGGCGGCCGGCTCAACGCAGGAGTATTCCAGCCACGAAGGGGTGCACGCGGTTAGATTGCACGTGCCCTGCCCGTTGCACGCGTGGTCGCGGCCGCCGTTGCGCGTCAGGTCGATGCAGGGCTGCAGGGGCGCGCACGAGTGAGGGCCACGGGCGGTGTTGGGGGCAGGAGAGAGAGGGGCAAACGATGGCAGGTAGGCGTTCGGATCCCAAGGGTGTGCAAAGCATCAAACGCGGCAATCGGTTTTTGAGCGCGCCGCACCCATCCCTGCACGGCCCGCCCTTGCATGTGCGAGTACGCTTATCAAGCACAGCGGGAAGCTGGTGCCGCCCCCTCCCTTGACCCCTCCCGCGGCGCCCGCAGGACGCCAGGCGCCGCCGCCAAAACATTGGACGCCCAGTGTGGTGCTCTGTGTACCGCGACGGTTGACACCCGCGCACGCCGGCCCCTTCACATCCCCTGCACACCCCAACCCTTCGGGTGTGTGCGCGCCAGCCGCGCGCTGCAGCCGCCCAACCGCCGCTTCCACCCCGCCCTCCCCGCCTCCCGGGCGCGCCTGCAGGACTTCAGGCACTGGCAGCTGGGCGCCAGTCCCATCCATTGTGCCGTGATAGCTGTTATGGATCATGCGGCGGAGCTTGGCCTCCAAGATGCGCGCGTCGATCTGCATGGACCCGTCCACGAACCTGGACGTTGGGAGGGGGCCGGCGGTGGCGGCGCGCGGGCGTTGGGGGCGAGCGGGGTGCATAGAGAGGCAGGCCCGGGCAAGCCAGGTGCGCGTGCGAGGGCGTGATGTGTTGTGTGGGTGGGTGATGCCGGTGTTGGGGGCTCCTGCGGGCGGCAGGGAAGGCGGTGCAACAGTCGCGGGCGTGCGGCAACGTGCAAAGGTGCTCCCCCAGAGGCCTTGCACGGCCAGTCGACATGCGTGAAGCATGCATCAAGGCAGGGGCCGGAGCCGGCAGGGCGCACGCTTTTCACACTCGGCCCTCTCCTGTCCTTTGTGTTGACCTACGCACCCAGGGGTGTCGAGTCGGGCGTACCCGCCGGCTTTGGCCATCCTGCGCACGGGGAGCAGCCAAAAAGGTGATTGCAGCAAACCCGGCCGATGGGTAGGCTTGTTGGGGCCGGCTTTGCCGCACCGGGCTTGCAGCGATGAGCACGCACGCGGTCCCCGCCCTTTCTTATTGGTTCCCGGTGCGCCATGTATGTCGTAAGGTTGGGGGCCAGATGCCAGCCATTTAGCAAGGGACCCCCCGCCCGGCGCCCCCACCCCACCCCGTCCCCGGCGGGAGCCCCAAACCCTGGGCTGCGGCATTGGGCCTGTGCGCCTGGAGCTCACCGAGGGTTCCAGTCAGGGGTGTCTGTGGAGACATTGAAAAAGCTGAACCCGAACTCCGCCCAGTCGTTGGCGGTTTGGTCCGACACCTGTGGGTGTACGCAGGGGCCGGGGCAGGTGGGGGGGCACACCTAGTGTTAGTCTATGAGTACATGTGAGTGCTTTGAGTTGTGAGAGGGAGAAGGAGGGGAGATAGGGTAGGGGAAAGCGGAAGGGAGGAGGGGCAATTGGGTAAAATGGGGGCAGACGAGGGGCTTAGAAGTTGGACCCAGCTGCGAATGCATGGCATACTGTGACGGGCATCGGCCTGGGCGCACATGGGTGCGCGCTCGCTTGCCTGCTCGCAGGAAATGACGATCTTGTTGCCGGTCAAGGGTGAGCCAGCATCCGTGTAAGCCGTTGTGAATGCGTTGGTCAGCCTAGAGCAACGTTGAATGCAAAGGGTGGCCCAGGCGGGGTTTGGGATGTTAATCGGGCACGTCGACAAGGCAAGGGGTTTGCGTTGCGCAACGCAGCACCTCCATCATGTTGAAGTGACGGCAGCCGCCCCATTTAGCACATGTTGGCAAACAAGGCGCACATGGTCTGGGCTGCCGGGGTGACAGTCCAAGCAACACAATCTTGGACGTTTGAGAAAATCTGGGGCAGAGTGCAGTGATGGAGTTCTGAGGGTTGTTAATAAACATTCAGGCAGTGCCTTGGCACAACGGTCCTCTTGAGCAGCCCCGGTCCACCCCCTCTAGCCACCAATGTGCCCCAAAAGAAGCCCCAACCCCAACCGCCAGGCTGCCAGCCTTCATCACATCGAAGCACGGCAAGCAGCGGCCGTCATCATACAAAAGGGGTGTGGGTTTGCGTGCGCAACCGCCGCTCACCCGGACGTCGTCAACGCAGTGTCCATTGACATTCTCCCCGGGCACGAACGAAAACTGGCTCGATTGGCAGGTGTTGCTGTTTTCAAACCCCACCTGTGTGTGCAAGCGGGTGCGGGTTTTTGTTGGGCTGCAAAACGGCAAGTGAAACAAGGCCACGGAGGCCTGGCACGGCTGGGGCCAGCCGTGCTCCATGCTGCCGCTGCAGTTGCTCAACGAGCTTTTGGCCAATTGCACCGCTGGCGCCACGTGCGCCGCCACTGGCGCAACACCGCGCCCCCGCTGCCGCCACTGCACTGCAACCACTCAACACCATGCCAGCGATGCAGACTGGAAGCTCCCCGCGGTGCCTTTGCTAAGCTTGCCTGGCCCCACCAGGCGCCGCTCCATAACAGCCGGAGGAGCTCTCAGGCAAGCTGGCGCAGGCTGCCACAGGGTGCGGGCTGCGGCGCAACGCCCACCTCAATATGGGCCCTGTAAAACGCTGCGTAGGCCCGCAGCCAGCTGTTCACGAGCTCCTTCCCGCCCGCGGCCTGCCTCCAGGCAACGGTGCGCCTCTCGCCGGCTATGGGCGGAATGATGACGACGCCTGTTGTGACGCCGTTATCGATGAACTTGGTTCTGTCGCGTGCGCCCCGGGGGCGGGGGCCAGCGCGGCGAGCGGCTGGGTTTAGCAGTAGAGGCGAGGTGCAAATGCGTGCGGAATTGAGGAGCGTCCCCTCTCCCATAACAGAGCAGCGCGAGCAACAGGCCAGAGCACGGACAAAGAATGGCGAGAAGTCAATACGCGCCTTCTCCCCCCCCCCCCCAGGAATTGGTGCCTCACCCGACCACGTTGTATCCGCGGGTGGTGCTGTCCAACCTTGTGAAATAGCCGTATTGGTCCCAGTCATCCCCCGGGCTCGACCTTGCCAAGTGATTGTACCAGCTGTGGGCCGGGCAGGGGGCAGCAGAGTGGGGAGGGGTCGCATGGGGGTTGGGGGAGAAAGGGCGGTTCAGGTGTGGGGAGGGGAGTTGAGTGAAAGCGGGGGGCAGTGGCTGTGGGCGTGTGTTGTGGATGTGGTTGGTTGGGACGACAGTAACCCTGTGTGGCGGCCAAGGGGGAGTGGCCGGGACCCGACCGGCAGCCGCCCGCACATCAGGCCCCGGTTTCCATGCCCGCCATCCATCTCCACAGAGGGCACGCATGCCGCACGGGGGGCCCCTACCCTCCCCCACTTGCCCTCTGCCCAGTCCGGTCCCGCACCCTTCCCTTCCCTCCTCCGCGCATGCAGCCCCGGTTCCCCCAAGAGGCCCCCCAATGACTCATCCAAGCCCAAAAAACTCACACGTAGTCGCAGTAGTCCTGCTTGGCCTGCCTGATGACCATCTGCTTGTACCAATCAGGCATCAAGAAAAAGATCTCCCGCGGCGTCTCGCCCGTCGAAATCGCGAGGCTGGGGTCGTCGTAGGCATCGAACCAGCCGGGTGCTAGGCATGGGTCATAAGGGTATTCCGTCCTCAGGGGCCTGACGCTGTCGACGGAAGGCAGGGCGCCTTCGGCCGTCACGATCTGAACCACTCGGCCCCCGTTTGCCTCGCAGTTGATGCCGCCGTCGAATTTGGTGAGCGCGGCCGCCTGCAGCAAGGGCAGAGGCGAGGGAGGGGCAGGGCAGGGCCGTACGCAACGCGGAGGACAAAAGCTGGTGGGCTGAATGCGCTCACACGCGGGGGCTAAGAAGGCAGCGCCAACGCGCACTCGCAGGTGGTTGGCTGTGCCCTGCAAACGCGAACGGCTGCCTCTGTGGGCCAGTCAATGCCAATGAGCGCCGCTACCCCGCAACATGATAAGCCCTGAGGCAGGCATGCCTTCTCCAGGCTCCCTGGAAGAGGGGCCGCTGCAGCGAGAGCTGTGGAGAAAATGTAACAACGTTCAACCTTTTAACCTGAGGTGGGCTGGCCCCACGCGCACTCACGTAGGTGTTCATGTACTCAAAGCCGTGCATGGGGAGGCCGGTGTATGCCCATGCCGAGTGCCATGTCGCGTACGCGGGCGTGTAAGCTAAACCCAAAGCTTCATTCTTGTAGCTGCTTGCGAGGTAGTCTGGGACGCGGAACAGAGCGTGGCGGTGTGGCGTGAGCGCGGGCCATTTGCAGGAGCAGCCGGGACAGACCCCCAAAACGTATGCAAGAGAACAGACGGGGACCTGCAAAGCAGACCTCTACAGGGGCCTGTACAACCCCCCCTGCAGTGTGCCATATCGCGCTTGCCCTCAAGACACGAAAGCACACGCATGCATGCACGGGCGAGCACACGTACGCACACAACTACGTACACGTGGCTACGCCCATCCACACACACGCACAGCACACATGCACACGCATACATGACCGCACAGGCGTGCGCGCACGCGCAGAGGGAGGGGGGCTAGGCTCATTCCTGGAACTCACGGACGTCATACATCGACTCCCCAGCGGCTTGCGCCTGCAAAGTACACGGGCGGCAGACCGGCGATTGGTCTGCTGGGAAGCGCAAGCACGGGGTGCAACCTGGGGAGAGAGGATGCTCGAATGCAAGACACTTTGTCCCTCCTCTCCACGCAGTTGCACCATGAGATCTGCTGCCGCTATAGGACTCACTGCTGGATTTCCTTCCTGGAACGTCGTCCTGTTGTACAAGCTGTACATGAGGTCGGCGTTCGGTTCTCCGTCGACCTGCGGGTAAGCAGCGCGCACTTGGTGGGTTTAGTGGGAGGTGACCACCCCACAGATACGAGACAAAGGTATTAGTTCCGGACGTGCGTGAGCGGCGCAGGAGTTCAGGAGCAGATGATACGCGGACTGGTGCAGCCCCTGCTGACCAAAGCACACCGCCACTTACCACTCACACGCCAAGTGCGTGGTCCAAATCTGCAAGCCCCCACAAGCGCCGTGCCACAGCAGCAGCTGCTCGCACGAGCCATGCGGGGTCCAGGCGCATAGAAAATTGTGAAATGGGGCTGCTGGACTGTGTTTGACCGCACCGTGAAGAGGTCTGCCAGCAGCGTGAGCCTGCCCTTGATGTTGGTGTGGAGCAGGTTGACGCACTTCCAGGCAAACATGCGGCGGCGCGGTGGGTTTGAGGCGGGCATACGGTATCAAAGGGAGATGATGTTGTCAAGAGCGGGGGTGTGAAAGTCTTGCCGCATACCATGCCGGCCGGAAGTGCGCGCAGCATGCACGCGCCTACCAAGGTGTTGGGCCCACTGCCTTCCAAACTCAACTCTGTACAAAAACATGCCAGGCCGCCTGCTGCACCCCCTCGGCCCACCACCCACCATGTAGGTGGCGGTGAACACGTCCTGCTTGGCGATGGGCGTGTCACTGGGCACCCCGAAGAACGTTCTAAGCTCTGCCTCCAGAGCAGGGTCAGCCCTGGGGGGCTGGCGGTAGCAAGGCGGGAACCTGCGGCGGAAGTCGCGCGAGTGGGCGCGTGGGCGGGCGAGGCCGCGGACGCGTTGGCTGGCAGCGAGGGAGGCGCGGTGAGGGTGGTGGCGCGCTGGCGCGCAGAGCGGCCACCAGTCGGGGCCGGGCATGCCGCGGCATCTGACCCGCACGCGGCGCCGGCCACTCCCGCATATGGCCGCGCCCGCCGCTTATCACCCTCTGGCCTGCGCACTCATGCGTTCACCTGGACAGGTCCACAATGCACGAGTCCTCCCCGGGCGCGCAGGGATAGCGCAGCAGCGCCGAGAGGTCCATGACGCAGTCATTCAGCGCGCGCCTCGCCCTCATCATGATCGGGATCGAGCCGTACGCCGCGCACGAGATCCGGACCGGGTTGGAAGCCGAAGGGTCGCGGACGCGCGTGTCGACGTACCACACCTCGCCGGACGGGTCACCCCAGACGAAGCGGGCGTCCTTCGCGGGGGGCGCCACTGGGACATCGAATATCCTGGCAGGGCCACAGCGGCATTGCAGCCAAAGAAAAGGAGGTCGCTTGTCAGGGCTGAGGGTAGGGTGGAGTCTCGAGTGTTTGGATTGCAGCCACCAGCGGGCCCCAGCCACCCGCTCAGGTCAACAGCAAAACAGCCACCGCTTGAAGGCTGTTGTCGGCGCCGCTACGCGCGTCAAAATGCCCACACCCGCTTCTTGAGCCCGCTCGCAGGCATTGCGCCCGCTCACGTCATGTCGAGGAGGTAGCGCTTGAGCCGATTCTTCAGGAGGCCCTCGATGTTTTCGATCATATCCTTCAGGCCGTTGAAGAGGTTGTCAAACGGCTGGGGTTTGGGGTTGGGGTTGAGGGGTTGCGGGTTCAATAAGGGGATTGAGGGCGGACGTTCAGCGGCTGGGGCTGCCGTGCATCTGCGGGGACCTTGTCGGCGAAAAAACTTAACCCTTCTGAGGCCTTCACGCCCCCCCAAGTGCTACTTTATGCGTGAACTGTTGGCCTCACGTTCAGGTTTGTGTTGAACACAAGGTCCATGAACTGCCTGACCTGCACCGTGAGCATGGCATTTTATTTTTGACAGGGTTGTGGAGGGGGATGTCCGAAAACGAGGCGTGCATTTGAACAGAGGCAACAAGGGGAACGGAGGGGAGGAATCCGTGCATTCGCTGTAGGTACAGAGAGGTGCCTCGCCTGCGCACGCCGCATACAGCTGCTGCCCACGGCCTCTCACAACCCCTTGGCTTTGCTTCTCAGAGGAAAGCCCTGGCCGAGCGCCTCACCTCCTCTGGGGCACTGATGGTAGAAAAGTTGCCCGGGGCAGGGTCGTGCGTTATTGGGGGTTGATGGGGAAATGGAGGCATGACTACGCGCGGGTGCAAAAGACCGGCTTGCTCATGAAGCGCCGTGCACGCGTCCACAAGTCACCTTGTCCACGTGGCCCAGGTTCAGACGACTACATTTCTGCCCAGTGCTGCCAGCACCACCCCCAGCAATGCTCCCTCCCTCTCACAAGTCGTCTATCATCTTCTTGATCAGACCGGGCAGTGTCACCTGTGGCGGGCAAAGCCGAGTGAGCCATGAAAAGGGTGATCGGGTGGCTGTCAAGCTATTGGTATGGGCAGTGGGCGGGTCGGTCCGCGGCAACATGTTTGCGGCTGGGGCATCACGGCACACGAAATGTGTACATGCGCGCCATCGCGGGGGGCCCTGGCGCGCTTGCGTCCAACGTCTGCAAAAGGTTGAGCTGTGAGCAGCTGGGTTACGCGCCCACCCTGCCCCTAGCTCTGCCGCTGCGTGCCACCCACCCAATCAGGGATGCCGATCGCGTCCCTGCATGGAAAAGGTGTGTGGCCGTTGCGCAGGAAGTTTAAGAGAAGGCCTAGACAACCCATGCAATCAAGCAGCAGAGTACAAGCGCCAAGTAACCTACAGGGTCCCGGCCGCCGCGGCCCCAGCCTTGGTCGGAGGGATGGCAGATGCCTTGAACGCCGGCGGCAGGCAAGCAAGCAAGCGAGCAGGCGGGCAGGCAGGTGGGTAGCAGGCGGGTGAGCAGCCTGGAAGCACTGCGGTGGTGGCCGCACGGACTGACCTGACGCTGATGAGGCCGTCTGGCATGGGGGTGGGAGGGTGCAAATGCAAGGCAAACGGGAGGGCCTGGTCGGTGCTGCGCATGGGGGACTTTGAGGGCTGTGAACGCGGCCGCCGAGTGAGAGTACACCGGAAGAAGAGGACAGAGAGGAGGAAAGCAAGGTTTGCGCTTAATGCGCTGGTGTTTGGCGCAACGCAGCCGTGTGCTCACCAATGATGATTTCGTCCAAAATGCAGGCCCTGTGCATGGAGCGGGCATGTACAATAAAGGTTGGCAAGGCGCCAGCAACGGGCCATGCAGCCGCAGCAAGAGGCAGCCGGAAGGAGGCTTGCGGCAGGGCAAGCAGGGGGATGTTGAGGCGGGGCATGGAAAGGAGCATATCTGTATCCACCGCAGTGGGCAAGGCAAGGGGTGTGGTTGCCCAGCGTTCTGGGGCTCAGGTAATGCGCCGAAGCCACACTGCATGCTCACTTGCCCAGGACGTCTCCGACACCCCATGGGATCTTCTTCGTGGGGCTGGAGTTGGGGAAGAGGGGACGCCGGCAGGGAACGGCTTCGTTGATCGGGGCCTTGGGGTTGGGGCCCAGCGCATGCAGCAGAGAGCACGCGCAGGTGATGCGCGAGACTGGGCCACGCCCATCCGAAACCAAAACCAGCTTGAAGACGCATGGGGAGGGCGCCGAAAAACGGGCCGCGTACGGAGGGCGCTGCGTACCACGGCCGCCCAGCGGGCGCGGCCCCCGCCCGGGCCCGCGC